>ML380115.1:54832-90110 GCA_005239525.1 Nicotiana knightiana
GGGCTATTAGGTTAAATTAGGAAAGATTAAACCTGGACCATTGATCAAAATGATCAACGACCAGGATTTGGTCGGAATTGGGTTGGGTAGAATTTGGGATTGGGCCTGGGTCTTTGGGCTAGTTTAATTAGGTGTGGGCTAGTTTTATTTAGGTTAAAATCGAAATAGAATAGGCTATTTGTCAAATACCCAATCCAAATTAGTTAAAATAATTTATAAAATAACTAATAATCATAAAAAATGAATTTCGTGCATAGAAAATAGTTTAAAAAGATTATTTAGTATTTTAAAATACAAAGGACTAATTTCTGGTAAAAATAGTACAAAATTATATGCTTGGGATATAATTGTAAAGTTATTGCAATTATAGCCAAAAGGTGCCGAATTGGCTATTTACGAAATAATTAAATCAAGAATTTTTTTTTTGAAATCATTTGTGATGAAATTTCGTAGTTATTTATTGGAATAAAATGCTGGACAGATTTATAAGAATGTGGAAAAATTATGAAAAAAATTCCAATTGCTACTAATGCATGATTTTGAAGGTATATATGCAATTTTTAAAAATATCTTTTGGAAAAAATTGGGTATCAACAACAAGTATTCAAGGTTTCTTTTTAATCAACCTCGAATACTAGGGGCATCCACTCGGAGGTTATCTTCTCGAAGGAATCAAGTTATGCCTAAGAAGTCCTCGATAGGAAAATGTTGTATTGGGCCAAAACGGTCAAATGAACCATGTCCATGTAGAATACTCGAGCCTCCAAACATGTACACACATATCAAGTAATCAAAGAAGCCTCTTTGCTCATCAAAATGCTTCGTGCCTCAAAGAAGTTTACTACTTTCATGTAAGACGCCTCAAGGCCCAAAAACTCTCGAACACTCGGGTACTACCATCGACTGTCGGCTCATCGAGCCATCAAAACCTCGAATTCGTAAAACCTCAATGAGGCAACTTCGAGCTAGTAAGCCCTCGATGAGGCGACATCAAATTTATAATACCTCAATGAGGTAACTTTGAGCTGGTAAGCGCTCGATGAGGAAACATCAAATCTATATGACCTCAACAAGGCATACTCACAATCGTAAGACCTTAGAAAAAATTCATATCCCGATATTAAGTCCGAGGCTATATATTCGAACTTGTAAGACCCCTAAAAAGGCATACCATCGATATGGACGCCGAGGTCATCTCACCCGGGGACTAAAGGCTACGGCCGAACATAAAGACTACGGTAATATTAAAAGGCTACGACCGAATTTAACGCGGCTCGGAGACGTCCGACTGCCGCCATACAACTAAAGACCTTCAAATACTTCGAAAAGAACCGGTTAATCAGTCTACCCTAGGCATAAGCAAAGGAGCTTCGATAACATCAGCTCCGAACAATGAAAAGGCTTCAAAATGATCAACCTTCAATAAAAAAGGCTTCGAAGCAATCAACCGTCAATAAAAAAGGCTTCGAAACAATCAGCCTTCAATAAAAAGGCTTTGAAACATCAGCCTTCGAGAAAACCTTACAAGGTACTCAATTATCGTCGCATATTGACTTATAATCGAGGTTCTTATTCGAGCCATCGAAGAATTAGACGAACAAAAAACATGCCAAGGCATAACCAAAACTTTAAAAATCTTTAGCCAAAATGAGGGAAAACTATAGCCATATTAGAGGTTGGATCGACCCAATCTAAAGAGTCTAAGGGCCAATTTGTAAGACCTCAATGAGGCAACACCACATTTGTAAAACCTTAAAAGGTCATAGCCCCGATATCAAGGCCAAGGTCATAATATCAAACTTATAAGACTCCTAAAAGGGCATACCCTCGATATGAAGGCCGAGGTCATCTCGATCGGGGACTAATCATAAGACATCGATGAGTCAAAATCAAGCTTATAATACCTCAACGACAAACATAAAAATTTAAACCACAAAAGCAAAGACAAAGGAAAGATGAAAGTTTATGCAAAAACAAGACGAAAGATCTCTTTATATAAATGGTGGTACAAGGGTACATTTACAACACTCCCACAGAGAGCCTTTTACTGAAAGAAAACCTAGTCTATCGTTATCATCGGGGACTTCGTCTTTTCCCCCTCGGGTACTTTGCCTTCATCAACCCCCTCGAGACTAGCATCCTCGTCAGTTTCTTATCCTTCGTCTTCAACATCGGCTTCATCGTCGGTAGAAAAGAGGAACTTGGAATTAATCTCGTCCAACCTATCCTGCTCTATCTCCTCCGAGAGATCAAAGAACTTATCATGAATCTCCTCGAGGGTCTCCCTCCAGGATATGCATCGGGCATACTCATTGCTTCTTCTCTCTCGATCGAAAGCCTCCCTCAATCTCATCCGAGCATCGGTAGCTTCTTTTAGATAGACGTCCACCTTCTTGTTGGCCTTTATTCGGACTCCTTAGGCTTTGGCTCGAGCCTCCGCGACTTCGGTCTTCATCTTCAAGAGATCGGTTTCAAGCTTAATTATCCTGCTTGCTCGAATCGAGTTGCTCTATCAAGCATTACAAAGTTGAATTTCAAGGGCAGAGACTTTAGCCAAAGCATTTTTTCTGGCCGCAATGAGAGCATCCATATGTGCCTTCAATTCGTTTCACTCGGAATTGACCTGGTCGACTTCGCCCCGAAGGCGTTCCAGCATCTCGGTCTCTCGCTGCAACTGAGACATCGAAATATTAGCCCCCAAAAATGGGAGAGGAAGCCTAAATTCCTTTAAAACAGTAGTTACCTGTTTCTCGAGGTAGTCCTCACAATTACGACATCGGTTCAACTCCGATCGAAGGTGTGCCAGCTCTTTTGGATTCTTATCACAAAGAAGCCTAAGGGATCTCTCCCCATTCGAGAACCTCCGCAACTTAGCCTCACATCGAAGCAACTCAGCCTTAATTTTATCAAAGGCCTATGGAAATAAGGCCCAGTTAAAAAAAGAATAAAGTATGGAGTTAAAAAGGTCATAATGCCGTCGGAAAACTCACCATAGAACAGAGCCGCTGAGCCTCCTTAAAGGTCGAGTTTGCATCTACCGGTCCGGCCTCAGCGGCCCCGGTAAAGCAACCTGGAAGGGGTCATTTCCTGCTATCTTGGACTCTGGAAAACCACCCGAGGCCCCCCTCGGAGTACCCTCCGACGTCTCCTTTGGGGCCTCTCCCTCGAATCTAGGGGCCTCGAGTCCAACGAGCTTAATGGACTCGGGAGGTCCCCTGGTTCGAGCCATCAGCGTAAGGCCATCCACTTCAACATCATTACCATCCATAGATCGAACAACGAATATAAAATTTTCGTCCATAGATGCATTCTCCTCGCGTCTCCGGGAAGGTTCTACTTCGTTGTGAATATCTTCGTCCCTCGAGGATATTTTCCTTTTATTTTCTTTCTTTGGCTCCGGAGCCGAAGGTTCTTCCTCCTCCCCGATAGGGGACGGCCTCATCTAAGAAAACTCGCCGATGCTTGCATCAGAGAAATTGATAAACATAAAGAAAAGTATTCCTTAAAGAGAGGAACTGCATAGCACACACCGTGGTGTATCGTCTCCCATCTTCCCTTCGATAAATCTCGCCACTTGCGTTTGTCATAGATCGAAGAAGCTGTCAATTTACGGACCCAGTCTGCGAGATCGGGAATCACATCTGGCCTCCACGGGACTGCTGTGGGAGAGGAAAACAAGCGTTCATATGAAGTTCACCCAAAAATGAGAATGATAAAATACAGCATATTACTTACGTTTGAAATTCTGTTCCTCGGGAAACGACAAGAACTCCGCAGGGATGATGTCAATGGTCCTCACTCGAATAAACTGACTCATCCATCCTTGGTCCTCGTCCTCGTCGTCACTAGCAAAGGGGGACTTGGTGGATCAACGTCATAGTGTAATCAGGCCACGGTGATGCAGAGACCGATACAACCAAATAAGGTGACTGGGAGTGAATTCAAGCTCGACCTTTCAGCAAAAAATCTCATCATCAACATGATCCGCCAGAAAGACGGATGGATCTCAGCCAAAGTAACTCGATACATTTGGCAAAACCCGAGCACGAGATGGTCAAGGGGACCTAACGTAAAGGGATACGTGTACACATTCAGAAACCCTTCTACATGGGTCGTAATATCCTCTCCCCGAGAGGGTATCTGCAGTACTACTCTTTCTCCCCATCCACAGTCTCTCTTCATGGCCTCAAGATGTCTCTCTTCGATCGACCGAATGTTCCTCGATGCGTGCTCTTGATGGCCAGGAACATTGGGGGGTCTCTCTAGAGTAAAGTCCTTCAAAATGAAGCAATATAGTTCGTTAAGTGCCGGCGGTGCACCACCGGCCGTGCGCGATTCTGAGGCGGGGCTCCCCCCTTTTTAGTTAACGGATTTAGATATGGTGCCCATAATTTCTTTAAAACAAGAAAGGAGAGATGAAAACTTTTACAAGAGATTTAAACTGATACCACGGAAAAACTGCTAGAAGGAAAGAACTCTAGGGAGAAGATGGTCGCACAAAGCAATAAAACACTTAATGAAAGGGAAAACAAGTATATATAAGAGGAGAGCAGCGACTATTCATTGATTTTGATAGCCAATCAGCTCTGACGAAGCAATTATTATTTTTGAGGGAATATACCGACAGGCCACTATGGTCACCTCGCGATCTCGTCAGTGACTCCATCGTGTAATATCTCAAAGGTTCGAGAAGTTGAATCGATTTCTTACTAATCCGTCCTAAGAAGGGCAAGTGACTGAAATCATAGCAGCGCAATTTTAAAGGTTTCTGCAGTGCAAGCCCGAGCTCGAGGGATTTGAAGTAAAAATCAAATGCGACCTTCAGATAGACACTTAAAGGTGGAACATGGAAGACATTAATGCAAACTAAGAATGAAACAAGAAGATCCTTTGTATTACAAAAAACATATTTACATGAATACATTTACAAGTTTCTCACACAGAGCCCTTACCACAAAAGAAGAAGTAAATAGAACGAAAAAGGGCCTAGTCTTCATCTTCACTACTCTCCGAACCGCTAGCAAAACCCTCGTCAGGAGAGATCAGTGCTGCCGATTCTTCGTCTGAGGCTTTCTCTTCCTCGATCTCGGTAGAAAGATCGAAAACCCTGGCATGCACTTCCTCAAAAGCCTACCTTCGGACTTCTAATTGAGCATAGCCAATGGCGCGAGTCAGCCTGAGCTCGGCCTCTTCGGATATCCTCCTGGCCCGAGCATTTGCAGCATCAACATCATCCCGGTATGAAGATATTAGCTCGTCGACCTCGGACTTGGATGCAGATAGAGCAACAGCCGATTCAGCATAAAGCGCTTTGTATTTGTGGACCTCCCCTTGTGCGCCCTAAATAAGATGCTAAGCCGAGACTAGTTTCTCACAAAGAGTATCCTTCTCCGAAGACATGTTGTCCATGCTCCACTTCAATTCAAGTATCTCGGCATTTTTGGCCATAATCTCTTCCCGAAGTCGCCTCGTTAGGTCATCTTTCTGTTTGATCTGAAAAACCAAGTCAAATTGTTGAAAGCTGAGTTGTGAAAACGAAAAACAAACCATCGAAGGCTAAGTTACCTGTTCGACGAAGTTGGCCCGCTCTTGGAGCCCTTTCTCCGAGCTTGCTCGAAGGTCATTAAGCTCTTCTTCCCTTCGGGCATACAAAGTCTTGAGCTCATTCGATTCCGACTTGAGTCTCCCAAGCTCCTCCTCACAAAGAGTCAGCTCGGACTGTAACTTGGAAAAGGCCCGGTCATAGAGCATCATGACCTGAAAAACGAAGGAAAGGAGTTAGAAAAACAAGAATCAGAATCCAAAGCACAAACGCTACATCAAAAAATTACATGCTTCTGGAGCTTCTCAGCCTCCGTGAGAACAAGTGGGGCATCGAGATCAGTCTCCTCCTCAACGCCGATGAAATAATATCCAAATATGTCATTCTCTCCTTGGGATGCCCCCACGTCGGGAGTTCCCCTATTTTGAGCATCCCGTATTTGCCCCGAGGAGAACGACAGACCTGGTGGAAAATCACCTATGTCATCAACCTCGATCAAAGCCTTCTCTCGCTCTCGAGGAATCTCGGAGCTGGGTCCCCCGACTTCGCCAACCAAGTGCTCATCGACACAGGATGTACAACAGTCGATTCGGCTCGGGGACTTCAGTTACATCCCCCTTGAGAGTCTCCTCAACTCGAGGTAGGATCGTATCAGCAATCGCTGGTTCAGCAGCCCTCAAAGCATCGATGCTTCACTTTCCCCTAAGTACCAGAGGGCAATTGTCATTGTCTTCGTCTTCGGCACGAAGGCTCTCAGCAGCTGCCGAAGTCAAGACTGTAGTATCGGCCTTAGGCTCCAGAGCCTTGTCTCTCTTTGGCTTCGGAGACTCCGACGACATATCCTTCTTTCTCTTTTTGCCTGTGGTGGGTTTTTGAGTCTCCACTTCGCCAGGTGGAGGCGGCCTCATCAAAGTAGTTTCTCCAAGGCCTGCATAAACTTAAAAAATCAAGTATACAAGGAAGCTTTTATAAGAGGAGTCGAAAGCAGCGGTGGTAAAAACTTACCGTGATTCTTGGCTTCCCATCGAGTTTTGGCCAAGTCACGCCAAATGCGCTTAGCATATGGGAAGATGGCATCTAACTGTCGTACCCAGCCCGGAAGGTCTCTGATAGCGCCAGGGTACCATTCAACGGCTGCGCCATCAGAAAAGAACAAGTTGAGAAGGGAAAGAAAAACATTCAATTAATGGAGCATAATTTGATGAATCGACACTTACGACTCATATTCCACTCATCGGGGAATGACATCTTCTCAGCGGGGATCAAGTCCGAGGTCCTGACTCGAACAAAGCGGCTCATCCATGCTTTATCTTTGTCATCATCAATATTGGCAAAAAAGACCTCCGAGGCTCGAAGTTGTAACTTAATTAGGCCACCTCGGTAAAGACGGGGGCTATACAGCCTAATCAGGTGGTCGAGGGTGAAAGTCATCCCCTCGATCATGTTCGAGAAATATATGATCATATAGACGATTCACCAGAAAGAAGGGTAAATCTGACCGAGTTTCACTCAATATTATCGGCAAAAATTGAGGATCACTGGATCTATTGGTGGCGAAGAGGGGTCCACAGGACCATAGGTGAAGGGATATGTGTATACGCTGAGATAGCCAGCTTTGTAAGTGGTTATATCTTCTTCATATGAAGGGGTTTTCGCTTGCACCGCCTCCTCCCAACGACAATCGACCTTCACTCTTTTAACGTCGGTCACCAGACTGATATATCGAGACATGGGCTCACATCGGCCCGCTATCGAAGAAGGTTTTTCAATATTAAAGTCGGATGATATGTCGCAGGGCCGGGGGATGCACTCCTCAACACGAGGAGGTACTGCTTTTTTTCTCTTAGATGAGCGTGAAGAAGAAGGGGATTTCTCTTTTTGACGGACCGTCTTAGAAGTTTTGGCCATGACTATGTTAAAATTTTAGAATAAGAAGAAGAAAACTGGCGAAGAGATGAACGCAGAGAAGGGATGAAAGAAGAAACTGTTAAATGGGGATTTGAAGATGTTGCAAAGGGTAAAAATTTTAAAAGAGAAGGGTTGGAATATTTATAGAGGTTCTCTAAGCGTGTTGGAGGAGTTAAAAGGGCGGCAAATAGCAGTTCGGGGGCTTTTCGAGAATCGTGCTCTATGCAACCTTTCTGTCACATCAGTTATTGACCTCATGTGGCTGACATCACGGTGGAGATACCAAAGAGCCAAGAATTAAAAATCGTTTCTTATCATTTCATTCTAACAAACGCGGGGTCTATCTGTATACAGCCAAAATCGAGAAAGTCCGATCTTAGAGCCTCTATGACATCCCGAGCCTGGTTTTGAGGGGTTCGAAGCACAGTCTGAGGCTCGTCTCCGCAGTACTCCTCTTGAGAGAGCATATCGAGGACTCATCACAGCATACCTCGAGGCAGTATGAAAATCGATGACCGTCATGGAAAGGCGGGTAATTCCCAAGGGCATGTGGTTAGATCTGACAAGGTCTGCAAGAATAGTACAAGTTCGTACTGAGCTATTATACAACTGTACCAGTAGCATTTCTTTGTCATGATTAGACATGTACTATATTGGGACTCCCTCCTCCTATATAAAGGGGAGCCCTGTCATTTTGTAACAGACATGATTATTCAATACAATATAACATTCTCTACTTTTCTTGCCTAGACGTGCTCAACAATTACCATATAGATTTATTGCATTCATTTATTGTTCTTCACTATTGTTCATTGACGACCGTCGAAGGCTACCCTCGAGGCCCGATACTACCGAGTTCAAGGTCCCCAGTCTTGTGACCACATTGGTTTGCTTATCATTTCTCTATTACTTACACTTAGCGTTTCCTTACCTAATAACTATTATTAGAACGAGTCACGTATTTTAGAATCATAAATCAAATATAATTGTTAATACCATTTTCAAGGTATATATATATATATATATATATTACATACTACATGAAGATAGTATGTTAGCATTGTACCCAATTTTTCTTTCCATCATTTTCCCTTTCAAATGTCACTGCTTCTTCATTAGCCGAAGGGCATTTTCGTAAATTTTATGAGACAATCCTCTTCTTACCTTTCGCTCTTTGTCTTAGATCCCTTGTCCTTTTTCATTTTCCATCTCCCCATCTCTTCGGCTCTTCCTCATGTTATCTTGCTCTTTTCTTGAGATGAAATCAATTTTTGTTGCAAATCAAAAATAACAACGACGTTTCTTTTGTGTGTTCGGATTGTTTATTATTATATGTTTATGATGACAATAATATCTATTGTGTATTCTATCTCTTCATTAGCCGACGGGCATTTTCGTAGATTTTATGAGACGATCCTCTTCTTCACTTTTGCTCTTTGTCTTAGATCCCTCGTCCTTTTCCTTTTTCCATCTCCCCATCTCTTCGGCTCTTCCTCATGTTATCTTGCTTCTTTATTGAGATTAAATAAATTTTTTTCAAATAAAAAATAACAGCGACATTTTTTTTGTGTTCGGATTTTTTTATTATTATACGTTTATGATGACAATAATATCTATTGTATATGATATCGCTTCATTAGCCGACATGCATTTTTCGTATATTTTATGAGACAATCCTCTTCTTCACTTTTGCTCTTTGACTTAGATCCCTCGTACTTTTCCTCTTTCCATCTCCCCATCTCTTCGGCTCTTCCTCATGTTATCTTTCTCCTTTATTGAGATGAAATTAATTTTTGTTGCAAATCAACAATAACAACGACATATTTTTTTTGTTCGGATTGTTTATTATTATGCATTTATGATGACAATAATATCTATTCTATACTTCTTAATTTTTAAAGGTTTTTAATGAGGGATTATAACTGGTGATATGAATATGTATTTTGGTGTGCTTGGGTATACACATGAGGGGATGTAAATGAAAAAGAAAGGCCATGGCAGAAAGAGGGAGGAGAAGTGGTTTGACTAAGATAGAAGTGGAGAGATGCCGGAGAGGAAATAGATGGCATAATTCTCCGAGGAAATTACCCAGAGCAAATCACCAAAAATGTGGATCTTGCTAACCTAATACATGAAGGTAGTATGTTAGCATTGTACCCAATTTTTCTTTCCATTATTTTTCCTTTAAATTGTCACTGCTTCTTCATTAGTCTTTTTAACAATGAGGACTTTGTTGGCTTTTCACAAAATCCTAATACCGAAAAGATTCAATTAGTTCAATCCCTATCCTCCTCCATCAAAAGTGCCATTATCCCACGTCTAATTCAATTTTATCCCCTGCCAATCCTCCTCCATCTCTTACTTTTGTGCCTTTTTCTTTTGTTTTTAACTTGAACACTCGACCTACGATTAAAATTGGCCGAAGACAACATAGTTCCCAAGATCATATTTATGATGTCTGTGTCTTTTCTTTTCTTTATTTTGACTAGGTGCAATGGAATATTATTATGAAAATGTTGTTTATGCTAGAGTCGATTTCACTAGAATAAGAGTGATGGGATAGTGTATAACTAGGATTGATGGGGTGCGCCAGGCTAGGGCAATAGTGCAGCAACAAGATGACACATGAAGACCCTAATAACAAACTATTGTAATAAGATCTCTCCTAAAAAAATAAGTTAAACGTGGGTCGATAACTCATATATCAAATATTAAATAAGAACATCTATTGCACTTCATCTTAGTCAAAAGGCCGAGAAAAAGTATGCTTTACATATTTTGCTCAGCTCTATTATATCGAACTTCACTTATAGGAGCGGACATTGTTTAGAGAAAGTTATACAATTAATAAAAAGAGCAGGCAATATGATTATTGAAAATGAGCAGTCTCACGTTTTTCCTAACAATTTATTTGTTGAAGTAAATTATCCACAAATTAAAGTCTCTTTATTAGACCTAACATCTTGTCATCGCTTTCAGATACAAGGAAGTTGGACTGACTATTTCGTCCGAGCTTTCTAATTTTTCTATCCTAACACTATTTGAAGCCCAACATCCTTTCAAACTTTAGATTGTTTCATAACTGAATGGATCAAGATTTGACTAAGAATATTCGACACAGAGTGGTAATACTGAAAGCATCTTGTCGTCGCTTTCAGATACAAGGAAGTTGGACTGACTATTTCGTCCGAGCTTTCTAATTTTTCTATCCTAACACCATTTGAAGCCCAACATCCTTGCAAACTTTAGATTGTTTCATAACTGAATGGATCAAGATTTGACTAAGAATATTCAACACAGAGTGGTAATACTGAAAGCAATTTGGCCGAGGTCGGTTAGTAACCAATGGAGCTCACCGCCGAGCAGTCGATCATGGCTGAGGTCAAGTCACAGAAGGAGTAGTAACGGCTAGCTTGGTAACGGGATTTTTGAGGGAATTGGGGGGGTGTGTCCCTTATAAATAGAGAGAGAGATAAGGTGATAGACATGCAATATTCTCTGATAAGGACACTTTATGAAGAGCAGACTTTCTCTCTAGATTGAATACAAATAATACCTTTCTAAAGAGATTCGATCCTCTATTATTTCGCACCTTTTCCACTAGATCCGAGAGGGATCTAAATATTCTGATCTTTATCTATCATTCATCATTGTCAGAAGAAGGAATCATCCACCTCATTCAATATTGAGTTAAAAATTCTTCTTATTTACTTTAGTGCTATTTATTGTTATTTATTGCTTCTTATTCATTCCTCATTAATGGTCTTAAAACAGTAAATGCTCCTTGCATTTGATCTGCTATTAGTATTGCACTACGTTATTCTCATTAATTGGTTATAGATTAGAAGTTATTATCGCTAACTAAGTTTAACCCCCTATTACATACATATAACTAGTTTAATCAAAGATCTACATTTTTTGTCAAACAAGTTGGCACCGTTTGTGGGGATTTCCTAGTTAAAATTTTAGTTTCTTCTAGATTTATAACTAGCCAAAAAAATATGCAAAACCCTATACTTTCTTGTGCACACAAATCTAACATGGCTGGTAAAAGAGAATAAATGATGAAAGCGGTAGACGATCTCACCATCAACCTCTTAAACACCATCAACGAGGTCTCTGAACCAGAGGGTGATGATGTAACACCAAATGCCTCTCACAGGCAAAGTGTCTCATCCTTTCTCATGGTAGTATCACAATGCCCCACGATAAAGGAGCTTCCACGTCCACAACGAAAGAAGCACCATTGGCGGTGAAGAAGCTGCTTGAAGCTTGGCTGACAAATACGTTGACCAGCATCCTTGACAAACCCGCCCAAAAGGCGACTTGAGAGAGTGCAAGGACTTGCGTTGCACCAACAACAGTCGAGCAGCACGAACCCTTCCTCCCCTAGCAGGTATCACTCACAATGTTAATAATGCAGGCGACGACACCCTCACAACCATTTTAAGGAAGATGTAAGAGATGGAAAACGAAAACAAAATGCTCCGAGACCAAATAAAAGAGCATCAAGAAATGGTAGACATAATACCGGGCGATGATGACGTCCAAATCCACTACTAAAAAATAAATGGACACGGTCGCATGCAATATAATTTACCCAACTATGAGCTGGGGTTGATCCCACAGAGAACAATATGTAGGCGATTAGGTGTGTAAGAGAATTATCGCTTATTATGCTAAGCCAAACAGTTAGAATGGTTTTGATAAAAGATTTATAACTAATTATGAAAATGTAACTAACCTAGAAAGCAAATAAAATTATCAATGGCTACAAGTATGGATGCATAGGGAATTACACTCAAGAAACGATCCAATATATTTTCACGATTTTACAAATATGAGCGAGTTTATGTTAATTAGCCTCGGGTAATAATTCTATCTTAGCTTCTTCCAAAGACTAACAAGACTTCCTAATTGAATTATCCCTAAAATAATTAAGAGATTAAGTACATCCGAATATGGCTACAAGTAGTTCAATCCTAACCCTAGGTAGAATCTATAAAATGAGGGTTAAAGCCTCAAGTTCTTGTTAATTAATCTTTCCCAACCCCAAATTATCTTTTCCAAAATTAATTCGAGGTTAATGGGCGAGTCTTAGGGTTAGCTAACCCCTTTTGAAACATTAAAGAAAAATAATAATTAAAGAAACAATAACTCACTTCAATACAACTAAAAATCTTTCAATATATAAGCACACCAAGATATTTAATCTACACTTTAAATATGAATATTTCCATAAACAAGATTCAAGTTTTGGAAAAATACTACACACTTAGATATTCAATACAAAGAAAGGAAATGAAGAAATGAGCATAAATGAGTAAGAAATTCTCAACCAAAAGCTTCAAATCTTCAAGATTCAAGTGTGTGTGCACGAACCCTAGCTCCAAAACTTGTCTTCTCTAGTCTAAAGACTAAAAAATAAACCAAAGATATGTTTCCAAGCAGCTAGGTCGTGTATTTGTGGGTTTGGGATTGAGAAAATATGAAATTCCATTACTTTCCATAGCTGAAGCCCGTTGACCGCACTTGTGGAAGGATCCTTGCAGGTGCGGCTCCGCAGAGGCGGATAACCTACCACATAAGTGAACTTTGATGTATAACACTGACTCCGTAGAAGTAGACATGCAAAATGCGCGATCACAGATGTAATCATTAAGTGCAAAAGCGCTACCGCAGATGCAGTCGGTCGATCGCAGAAGCAATTTCTGCCAGCCAGGTCTTCTTCCGCAGATGCGGGTCTTGTCTCACAGATGCGAGATCGCATAAGCGACCTGTCTTCCGTATGTGCGGAATAACTGAAGGATTTTGCATTGTTTCAACTCTCTTTTGCTTAATTTCACTTCATTTGATTTCAATTTTCTTCGAGACTTCATTTCCCTGAAAATCTAGCAATACATACCATAAACAACCTCATATTATAATTAACGTACACTAAATCTAAAGAAAAGAGACTAAAATAAATGGTAAAATCACCACTCATCAGGCGCCCCAAAACTCTTACCAAAAAGAGATGCCGGCCGGTTTGTTGAGAAGCCGTACAATGATGAAGGCGCACTACGTGCCATACCTAAAACCTTAAAAATGCCGCCGTACCTGAAAAAATACGATGGTACGATAGACCCCGAGGATCATGTGACTCACTATGTCACCATAGTAAAAGGCAACAACCTCGCCAAAGACCAAGTATCCTCCATCTTATTGAAAAAGTTTTGGCAAAATGCTCACCGGGGGCGCATTAACTTGGTATTCATAGCTACATGCACGATTCATTGAAACACTTGAAGAGATGCATGAAAAGTTTGTAAAGGCCCATGCCGGAGCTAAGAAGGAAGAAGCAAGAGTGAATGATATATTTTCCATCAAACAATCACCCGGAGAAGGACTGAGGGACTTCCTCGCTTGATTCAACCGTGTAAGGATGACCTTACCGAATGTATCGGAAGGAATAGCTGTAGTAGCTTTCCAGAGTGGGTTGAACATAAGCGGTTCAAGGGCGAGCAGAAACTTGCTAAGTCAGCTGATGAAATATCCATCGACCACTTGGGACGAAATACACAATGCCTATTGCACCGAAGTCCAAGTTGACGAAGACGACCCAAATGGACCAACCCAACGGTTGACCTCATTACTAGCCGAGTCCAGAAAAGATCGGAGAAACGACAACAAAAGGGATCTAGCAGGTCCACGACCCAACCGAGAAAGACATCAGCCATATGTTAGAGGCACCATCATGCCGCCTTCCCGCAACGACGAGGGCCGATCTAAGCCAATGACAGGGACTCACTGGAGCGAGAGAGGTATGCCCCTTACTATCTGCTCATAATTTTTGTGTTTCACCTTCAGAAATAGTCTACGCATTGAAGAAGCTTGACCCAAAGGTGATGTGGACACAGAAGATGAGGTCCGACCCAAACACCAAGAAGTCAAACGCCCTCTATGAATTCCACCAGGAACGAGGTCATAAAACCAAGGATTGCATCACTCTAAGACAAGGGGTCGTGAACATGCTTCACCAAGGGCACTCGAAAGAGTTGTTGAGCGACCGAGGAAGGGCCAATTTTGCTCGAGGATGTGAAAAGCACTAGGGTTCACCAAAACCACCTTCTCCAACTCAGACCATTCAAATGATCATTGGAGGGGGCGATAACTCATTGATCAACAACGTTAAATTCACCACAACCCACAAACTCAAATGGTCATTCACTCATGAACGATACAAAAAACTTGAAGAAAGTATCATCTTCGATAAGTCAGATACCCACATATGTGAGATGTATTATGGTGGACGATAGGAGCGGCGCATGCATTATCCATCCTCGAGTACTTGCACAGATGAAACTCGAGGATAAGATAGTGCAATGCTGCATCACACTAACTAGTTTTAACAATGCTGTTAAACAAACATTTGGAGAAATCACACCCTAGTACTGGCCGACAGTGTCACTCTGGAAACCACATTCGACATCATGGATCAGGACACGACGTATAACACCATAATAGGTTGTCCTTGGATACACACCATGAAGGCCATCCTCTCTAGCTTGTACCAAGTTATCAAATTTCCCACCCCATGGGGAGTTTTCAGCATCCGAGGAGAAATACGCACTTCCCGAGAATGCTATTGCATCGCCCAGGATTGTACATACACCTAACAAATGAAGGGCAAAGCCGAAGAGGCATAACAATTAACAGGGTTGAGGTCAACCGGTGATGAAAGGGAGGACGCCATGAAAGACCCTGAAATAATAGAGGCCACGGGATAAACCATAGAAGACCTTGACCCCATCCAACTTGATGATAACGATCACAACAAGAAAGCCTACATCGGCCACAAGCTTCAGGAACCTGGTAAATTCCGTCATTTCTTAACTAATAACACAAACTTGTTTGTCTTTTCCCACACAGACATGCCAGGTATCTCGAAGGAGATAGCGACACACGAGTTGAACGTCGATCCATTTTACCCCTGGTAAGGCAAGTTAGGCGGAAGTTCAATTCTGCAATAAATGATGTAGTCCGCGAAGAGGATGAAAAACTACTAAAAAATGGCTCCATCATAGAATCAAAATACCCCTATGGGTCGCCAAAGTGGTCATGGTGAAAAAGAACGGAAAATGGCAGATATGCATAGACTTCACAGATTTGAATAAATCATGCCCAAAAGACTCATTTTCGCTACCCCATATCGTCCAGCTCATTGAAGCAACATCAGGGCACGAGCTGTTAAGATTCTTCGACATATATTCGGGCTATAAACAGATCCTCATGGAGGAGGAAGACCAGGAGAAGACCATCTTCATCACCCACCAAGGAACGTATTGCTACAGGGTGATGCCTTTCGGACTGAAAAATGTGGGGGCGACGTATCAAATATTGGTGACAAGAATGTTCAATGACCAACTCGGGAAAATCATGGAGGTATACATAGACGATATGTTGGTCAAGTCCAAAAGGAAAGCAGATCACATCGATCATCTGAAAGAAGCCTTCGATATACTTAGGCGATACAAAATGAAACTGAATCTTGAAAAATGTTCATTCAGCATGACCTCAGAGAAATTCCTGGGCTTCCTAGTATCACAAAGAGGCATCGAGGTCAACCCCGACCAAATCAAAGCTATAGAGGGGATACCGGAGAAGATAACCAACAAAAAACAAGTTCAGAGACTGACCGGATGTATAGCCGCCCTGTGGAGATTCATCTCGCGGTCATCCGAGAGATTCCACAAGTTCTTTGGCATACTCAAGAAAGAAACCATCCTCCAATGGACCTCCGAGTGAGTTGATACCCTGAAGGAGTTAAAGACTTACCTATCATCACCGCCATTGTTTTCCAAAGAAGAGCCTGGAGAACGGGTCCTCGTCTGCCTGGCTGTATTTGAAGTGGTGGTGAGTGCTGTCCTGGTCCGAGAAAATAAAGGTACACAATCTCCCATCTATTACATTAGCAAAACCTTAGTCGACGCCGAGACGAGGTACCCCCACCTCAAAAAATTGGCCCTGGCCTTTTTCGTAAGTTCACAAAAGCTTAGACCCTACTTCCAGTGCCACCCCATCTCGGTAGTCAATACTTTTCCCTTGAGAAGTATTTTGCATAAGCTCGAGCTATCGGGTAGATTTTCCAAATGGGCCATAGAATTTAGCGAACATGATATCACATATCAACCGTGAATGGCGATAAAGTCACAAGTACTTGCTGAATTTGTCGCTGAATTCAGTGCAAAAATAATGGCCGAAGTCGAAAGAGAAACCACCAACATCTCTCCTCAAATATAGGATTTGTGGATTTTGTACACCGATGGCGCCTCTAATGTATCAGGGTCCAGACTAGGACTCATGCTCGAGGTCCCGACAGACGAAGTAATTTGCTAGTCCATAAGATTCCCGAACATGATTAACAAAGAGCCCGAGTATAAGTCCGTGATTGCAGGATTAAGGCTGGTACTCAAATACGGAGCGAGGTGGGTCGTCCTACGCTTCGACTCTCAACTCGCCGTAAACCAAGTCACAGGGACTTTCTAGATCAAAGAGCAAAGGTTACAAAAATATCAGGTCGAGATTTGCAAGTTGCTGCACGAATTTGATGAATGCCAGCTCGACTAGATCCCTCGAGCGCAATATATTGAATCAGACGACCTCGTCAAACTAGGGGTGGCCACTAGAAGCATAACTAGAGAAGGAAATGCGGTCACCCTCCTCCACTCATTGATTGATCAAAATGAGGTAAGGACTATAAACCTAACTTGGGAGTGGCGCAATCGTATTGTTACATACTTGTAGGACTACATGCTCCCAGATGATAATTAGAAGCCAAGAAGTTTCGAATACAAGCCTCTAGGTACATCATCATCGACAACAAACTGTACAAAAGGAATGATGGACCCCCTAGAAAAATGCTTAGGCCTAAAGACACGACGCGCTCTAGAAGAAGTCCATGAAGGCCACTGCGGAGCTCATTCCGGCAATCGGGCTCTGGCCAAATGTCAAATACGAGCAGGATACTACTGGCCCACCATGAAAGAAGAGGCTGCTGACTTAGTGAGAAAATGTGAGCAATGACAAAAATATGCCCCTACGATCCACCAAGCGGGCGAGCACCTCCACTCGGTCACTTCCCCTTGGCCTTTCATCAAGTGGGTGATGGACATCGTCGGCCCCCTTCCTATGGGGTGAGGTAAGGTATGATTTCTTTTGATTTTAAGTGACTAATTTTCTAATGGGTAGAAGCAGGAGCACTCTACCTACTTAGAATGCTAATTATCCTTGATTACGGTATGTGATTTTTTTATTTTTTATTTTTTATTTTTTTCTTTTCTCTTCTTCCATCTTTGTTCCTTCCTTGCTTCCCTGTTCCTGAGCCAAGGGTCTATTGGAAACAACCTCTCTACCTGCATTAGGCAGGGGTAAGGTCTGCGTACAGACTACCCTCCCAGACCCCACATGTTGGGATCAAACTGGGTTTGTTGTTGTAGAAGCAGGAGCATTTTCCAAGATACGCGAACAAGATGTAATCACCTTCATATGGAAAATATTGTGTGCCGCTTCGGCCTCCCCAAAGAGATCACTTGTGACAACGGACCCCAATTCACCGGGAAAAAGGTCGCGGAGTTCTTTGTGAAGTGGAATATCAAAAGAATATTCTCCACCACATACCATCCCCCGAGCAATGGGCAAGCGGAGTCCTCCAATAAATCAATACTGAACATCATGAAGAAAAAACTCGAGAACGCCAAGGGACTATGGCCAGAACTACTACTAGAAGAGATCTGTGCATATCACACAACTCCCAAAACGAGCAAAGGTTAGACACCCTACTCATTAGTCTATGGGACCGATGCAGTAATACCAGTCGAGGTCGAAGAACCAAGTTTGAGATACTCTCATGAGAGCGTGTCGATGAAAGACGCAAGTAGAAGGAAGGACCTCGAGGAAGCCGAAGATTGGAGAGATATGACCTACATAAGGATGATCGCCCAAAAACAACAGGTAAAACACTACTATAACAAAAAAGCCAAGGTCAGACCACTCAAAGTCGGGGACTATGTGGTCAAGGCCAAAACACAAGCAAGCAAAGACCCGCGGGAGGGCAAATTGGGAACGAATTGGGACGGCCCATAAAAAATCACGGCAGTAGCAAATAAAGGGTCATTTCAACTAGAAACAATGGAAGGAAAACTACTACCAAAAAACTGGAACGTCGCCCACCTCAAGCACTTTAACTTCTAAGGAAAAATGTTCTCCGAACCGTACTTTTTATCCCTTAATTGAGTTTTTTCCCAATTAGGTTTTCTCAGGAAGGTTTTTAATGAGGCGACAAGGAGGACATTTCAGGCTACAGTACGAACAGATGATGACACATGTCGATTAGTTCATTGACCGACTTTTCAATACTTCTCTAGGACGACCAATGAAGGGAGTAGATAGAATGGGACTAGAATGCCATCCCGAAAAACATGTAAATTTGTCCAATATATATAAGCAAAGCACAAGTACATGAAGTTCGCCCATGTTTTCGCCAAAACAACGCTGCATCTATTAAGCAAAAGCTACGTTGACCTCGCTCGAATTAACTTACATTCGACATTGTTCGAATCAACAGACATTCGACCTCATCTGAATGAAATAACATTCCACCTCGTTCGAATTAAATAACATCCGACCTCATTTGAATTAACTAGATTAACATTCGACCTCGCTCAATTTAACTCACATTCAACCTTGTTCGAATCAACTTACATTCAGATGTTGGGGCAACATTTTTATATGGGTCTGGCTGATACTGTAAAGGCAAATGTAGATGCTTCAGTTGGTGGAGCATTCTTGAGCAAAACATGGAGAGAAAGTCAGATCCTACTTGATAAAATGGCGCAGAATTCAGGGTGGACAACCATGAATGCGCCCATTACTCCTGTAGTTCACTCAGTGCCCTTTGATCTATCTAATACTATTGCGGAGAACGTGTCCACCTTGATAACACAGATGAGCATACTAACTAAGAAGGTGGAGGAATCAGGGAAAAAGCAGCAGGTACATATCGTGGATACAACCAATGGGGGCTTATGCACATCTTGCATTAGTCAACCATTTGGTAATAAGTGGAATACAGAGTGTGATCACCCTCCTTACCCAGAAAACATGAATTATGTGTCAAATTATGGAGGCCAGAGACAAAGGGGACAAAACTGGGGTCAACAAGTTCAACCGTATAGACCACCTCACAAGCAACAGAACAATGGAAACATGGGTGCCATGAGACCTCAAGGTAATGTAGCACCTTATCAGAGGCCACAAGGTTATAACAATCAGAATCAACAACAAACATACCACCCTCCTCAGTAACAACATGGGGGGAGGCAAGAAGATGGGTTTTTCAGGCTTGAAGCGAGGATGCAATAGGTGATTGGATCAATGGCCAAAATGAGTGAGAGAGTAGATGTACATGTACATGATGCAGCTATTAAAAATATTGAAGTGCAGTTGGGCCAGATATCTATGTCAGTGAACAATTGTCCTCTTGGGACTTTACCTGCAGATACTCAGGTAAATCCTAAGGACCAGGGACCCAAGGCAGCTGATGGCATTGAGTCTCCGCAATGGCAGGGACTTAGACTTGCAACTGGAGATAGCTCATGAAAGCAGGCAGGCAGGCCGAGACACTAGTACCTGTGCCGATTGAACTTGATGATTCAACAAACTTGACCAAGGTAACAGTGCAACCTACTAAAGGAGAACCCAGTGCGCAGAGTGAGGCTGAAAAGAAGTAGAGATAGCCCATGAGCCGGTAGTTGAGGTGGTGGCTGAGAAAGAAAAGTCCCAAATCACTGGGAAAAAGAGACCGCCAGCTCCATTCCTTCAGAGGCTGGCCAAATACCAAAAGGATGAACAGTACAAAAAGTTCTTGGATATGTTGAAACAGATACAGGTAAACATTCCTCTAATTGATGCTCTAAAGGAGATGCCTAGATATGCGAAGATGATGAAGGACTTGATGTCCCAAAAATTTGATTTCCACGACTTGGCAACTGTGACTTTTACTCAGACTTGCAGTGCTGTAGTGACACGACCAATTGCAGAGAAGCTGTCTGATCCAGGTAGCTTTACAATTCCCTGCACCATTGGCAATTTTGCTTTAGCCAAAGCACTTTGTGATTTGAAGGCCAGTATTAATCTCATGTCCCTGGCCATTTACAAGATACTGGGAATTGGTAGAGCCAGGCCAACTTCTATGTTATTGCAGCTAGCTGACAAAACGGTAAAGAGACCGTCGAGCATTCTAGATGATGTATTGGTGCTAGTGCGGAAGTTTGTGTTCCCTGCTGATTTTGTGATACTAGATTGTAAAGTGAATGAAGAGATTCCCATAATTTTGGGAAGGCCATTCTTGGCCACAGGCAGAGTTCTCATTGATTTTGAAACTGGGGAGCTCAAAATGAGACTAAACGATGAAGAAATCACATTTAACGAGCAGAAATCCATGAGGCGACCGAGTGAGTTCACTAACTGCTCTTTAATTGATGCTGTGGATGTGATAGTTGAGAAAGATGATGCATCCTTAACCACTGAGGACCCCCTTGCTGCATGTTTGATGAATTTGGGTGAGGTAAATGGGGAAGAACTGGCAGAATGGGTGTTAGCACTTGAAGGAAAAGGGGTCTGGCCGAGGGCTCTCGAGTTTGAGTCATTACACTTAGAGAAAAGAGAGAGCCCGCCGGCTAAGCCATCTGTTAAAGAACCACCCAAGTTGGAACTGAAGCCACTGCCACCTTATCTAGTTAATAGGAACAAAGAACCCAGGAATGATGACGTACAAGAGGTGCTAGTGGAAAAGGTCAGAGTAGAACACCAACAATCAATCATACTAGATTTTGAGGATGTCAATGTTTTAGAAAAGATACTAGAGTTAACCAAGGACATTGATGATATGTATTTTGTTGAATCTAGTGTCATTAGTGTTGAGGATGTTGATTGCATTTGTACACACTCCAAGCATTTTTTCACATTATGGTAGGATGATGATATGAAAATAGAGTCATCCGAACCACTTCAGGAGTCAAGGAATAAGGAACAAGATGCCTACACTCTGGAATTCTTCTTGCCAGAAAGTCGGGAATACACATCTCATCTAAAGGACAAGAAGTGCAGATTACTACATTGTTTTATTGGGCCAGTCAGATTCGTTCCACCATCCCAGGAGCATGATCATAGAGCAGAATCAAAACTTGGGGTCCAATTCATAAGTTCAAAGTGGAGGCATATAGTGATTCAAGCATTTGTCCGAAGGAGCATGGAAAGAAAAACTAATGGAGAGGATGAACATGATGAAGGATGGAGAGCGTTAGAGGATGACGACGCTGCTTGATCAGGGAGTTTCTTGCACCTTATTTTTACTTCTTGTTTTGTCTATATGTGATGCACTGAGGACATTGCATGATTTAAGTGTGGGGTGTTGTAAATATTTGTTGTGGTTTGTTGTGTTTAGTGTGCTTTCTTGTTAGTAGTTTTAGCTTTTCATGTTAGTAAGTTTTTCTTTTTTTCTAAGTTTTGTAACTTTTTCTGTTAGTCTTTTTATTTTAGGTAGAACAAAACAGAAAAGAAAAAAATTAGAAATATATGGACTCTTCCCGACGATGGATCTCCTAGACAATTTTCTCGAGGGAAGTAAGTCTAAAGAAAATACCAAAAAGATTATTGTTTTAGGTAGTGTAGTAATTCCCCCTTAGTTTTTCTTTGGACCGCGGTTCTTTTCCAAGGGTTTTTAATTGAACTGGGTGTAGGTAGTTTTTAATTTTTAGGAGTAGGAACCACATGATTGAGAAATTAATCGCAGCAATATCTCGAAACTTTGTGATGCCTTGAGAATAGTCAGTACTCTGGTTGTGACACTTAGGCTCAATTTTTGACTCTAGGATAAATACCTTAAATCGTGGATTCTTAAATTTGCTTAACTGCTTTGACTGGAGTGTCGTGATAGAACCAATCCTGAATGAGTTATGTGCCATGTCTGTGTGAGATTTGTATGTATTCTATGCATTGCATTTGATGTCTAGAACTTGCCCTATGTGTGTGCGAAGCGAAATAGTAGTATTGTTCAGTCTAGGAAGTGATATAGGCGTTCCTTTGTTCAGCCAGATATATAAAGTTTACCCAACTAATTGTTATGTATCATAGTTAACCTCGTTGAGCCTATAATCCTGTTTCTTTGGTAACCACATTACAAGCCATACCCCTTTGTTTGAATCGATCATATATTTGAACCTTGTCACCTCTCGTAAGCACTGGAAATGTGATAAAGTATGGAAAAGTTAAAGTGTGGGGCGTTAGGTTGGCTTTTGAGTGGAATAATTGAAATAAGGAGAAAGGTGCATGAAAAAAAAGAGTTGTCAATCGAAGCCACTTGAAAAAAAAAAGGAAAAAAAATAAAAGAAGAAAAAGAAATATGATAACAGTATATTGTCTGAAAAACAAGTATTGATGATGGTGGCTAGTGATATATGTGTGCTTAAAGAAGTATGGGGTAATATACATTGATGTGAAGGTGGAGTTTGGTTTGATATAAGTTTGAGGTTTGAATGCTAAAGTATATGTATTAAAGTGCTTAGGGAGGTGTAGTCACTCTTATATCTAAATGTATCCTACCCGTCCCGCAGCCTACATTACAACCAAATAAAGTCCTACTTGATCCTAGACTGAATGAGCTCGATTAGTAGAGTAGTACACTACGGGCAAGCCTATGGTGCATCTTTTGTGGCATATGAATATTATTTCTGAGAGCGAGTGAATTCTTTCTATCTTGAGTTCCTAAGTGTTCTTAAATTTTATTGTGTGAGGAACTAGCTCTTTGATTTGGTGAGGGCACATGATTCATGAAGGAAAGGTGTTGTTGTTGACCTCTATGTTAGATTAGTTAGTGAATTGTGAATAAAGCATGGTATTTGTGAGTCGATTATTGAGGCGACGATGTCACACCTTTGTGCTTAAACTATTTTAAAAATTCTTGGTATAAGGCGTTAAGGGATTTGCTTAATAAGTTGTGTTCATGGGTGTAGTTTAATTGCTCGAGGACGAGCAAATGTTTAAGTGTGGGTTGTTGATGTGTGGCTATAATTCATGGTTTAACGCATTATGTGCCTTACATTTTATGTGCTTTAATGGAAAAAATACACCTTGTTTGAGCATAATGGAGTCTATTTCATGTGCAGGTGAATTGGAGATGGAAGCGAGGCTAAATGGATGCATAAACGTCAAAAATATGCTCAAGAGTCAAAAAGGAGTGACCCTGGCGTTAGCCAGGCGTTAGGCTTGTAAAGCCTGGTCATGCCAGGCGTTAGACACATAAAGCCTGGTCTTACCAGGCGTTAGACATGTAATGCCAGGTCCTAGATCCGGCCCAATCCGAGTTTTAAAGGATTTAAGTGTTTTCCGGTTTGACTAGAAGTATCCTACACGTTTAGGGCTTTTCTCAAAACATATAAATAGACCCAAACACACAACTTTGGAGGAAGTTTGCCATTGGAGACAAGAGGAGATCGTGGAACACTACTCAGAAGATCAAAACATTGATTTTTACATTCTTTATCCTTACTCTATAATTTAATTATGTAAGTTATTTTGGATTTGATTACTACGATCATGAGTAGCTAATTTATTTAATCTAAGGTTTTGGTGGAACCCGTTGGGGAATGACGTTATTGTGATATTAATATAGTTTTGATTGGTTGTTAATCTCTATTTGTTCAACTACATTCTTGTTGTAGTTAATTGAATGACCATCAATTTAGCTGTGCCTATTTATTATGTATCTACTTGAGAGGGAGTGCATTTTAGGTATTTGTTTGAACAACATCACTCCCGGAGTATAGACGAGAGTCATAACCGAGGGTTTAGAGGTTGTATTAGAGATAACGATACCTCAGGTGCAGTCTAAAGTGAGCTGCAATGCAATCTAGTTAGCGTAACTTGAGAGAGTGCGTCTAGTAAATTATCATAATTACTTGATAGAGATTTATGGTAGTTGGAGTGTTCATGATTGATAGAGACAACTAAGTCAAAACTATAGGAAATACCCAAGAAAGAAGTTCACCATGTTTGCAATGCCCGTTTAGTCTTTTTATAAGACACAATTGAGCGTGATCAATCCCGAGGATGACGGCCCATTTCTCAACACGGCATCCGCAACCTCAGAAAACCTTCCAACTTCAACTGCAACCTCGGGTAAGGGAACATCTTCCACGAACCGCATACACAACGTAGCTTGGGTTGATAGATTCCCGTCACTCTAGCACAACAACGACCGGCTCATGGTCGCCCCTTGTAGAGTCCACAACTCTAACTGTCCCGTTGCTGACATCCACCGACCTCCTCTCTCACGGAACTGAGTCCTCCTCGCTCTAGGATGACTCGTCTACTAAATGCAGTACAGGACGTGGCGGATTCTCAGATGTTGAGGCTGCAACTGGTCGAGTTGGTCTAGCTAAGGACAAAGGCTGAGCTGAGACAGATGACCGGGTAGACCTAGTTGCAGTCGCAACTGTGGTAGATACCGTTGCAGGGGTCGCTTGTCGATAACTGGGAGTAGAAGCGCGCGACCTCCTCGAACCTCTCCGTGCTGATGACAAAACAAAAGAATAAAATCAATACCCGCAAAGATACAATCAAAAGGATGATGACAAGACAATCAATATAACAAGACTTACCGAGCGACTTAGGTCCGAACTTTTCGCGGAAGGCCAACTATTCGCGTATCCCCACCGTATGAGGAAGGACCCGACCAACCCAGTCATGAATGTCCTCAACCAAAGGAGGGGGTTCGACCTCAACTGTGTGAAGAAAAGACAGTCAATAAAACAAGAGTCGACCAACAAAAAGTACAATGAAGGGAAATGAAGGGTACTTATGGGCGTAGTTCCAAAGCTTAGGGAACCCGCTAGCATTAATCACTATGTCTTTGGTTATGACGTAGAAGTAATTGAGCCAAAACTGACGGTTGGCCTTATCATCCATTTTCACCACTAGGAATTTGCTGCCTCGGTGGTAGAGGTGTAACATTGTTCCCTTGTGAAAATTTAGGGCGAAGAGATGCATCTAGTTGCAGAGTGTCACCTCGACCCCCGCTAACTCCTCGAATTTTGAGATCATGCGGATGAGCTTGTAGACGTAGAGGGAAAGTTAGTCCGAGCACACACGATAATAACAGTAAAATTCTTCGGCCATGGGAGGAATGTGTAAAGAATAGCCCACATAGAAGAAGTGTGCGTAAAAGGCACAATACCCAGGATGGTGTATTTTCACCATGTTGTTCCCAGCGGGTATCAGGCCTATATGGGCGGGAATTTTGAATCTGGGGCTAAATTCGGTGAGAGTGACTCTATCATCAACGACTCCAAAATTTCAGGGTCATCCTCTGGAAACTTTGAGAAATTAGACCTATATTTCTCCCTACGAGGAATTATTTCCTCCACCATAGGGAAGCTCTCATCCTCTGTAATAATGGAAGTCCCATCATCATGAGGGGTCATGCTCACTACTAGTGGAACCGGGTCAAATGTCCTCCTGGAGGAAGAAGATGTATTAGCGATCTTTAGTTGCTTATATGAGAAGAAAATGCAAGTACAAAGGAGGTATGAGTAGCAGAAGGTGCTAAAATCAGGAAAAACAAGGATGCAAAGGTGGAAATAATGAAAGCAAGAACACCGGAGGAAGAAGAAAGAAAGATGTAGAGACTCAAATACTTTAAAACACAAAGGACCAAGTAGAGGATCTTCTATCCCTATTTATAAAAACCCATGCACCATAGTCGAGAATACGAATTGTCGAAGCACAAATATCGAAATGGCAGAGGCACAGGAAGCGACACAACGCATCGGGAGAACTCGTAATAATGATGTATGATGTCATGAAATCATTCTGAACCGATGTAATGGTAAGTTATGGATCACGAAGCGCCACATTACCACCTCACCATGAGTATCATTACTCGACCTGCACACCTAAATCTGTCAACTACGACTAGCGAGGTCCATTTATCAAGGTCATCTGAGAGATGACCTCGATAAGCGGAGAGACTAACTCTATGGGCAAAATCTGACTAAGGATATTCGACGCAGAGTGGTAATACTGGAAGAAATTTGGCCAAGGTCGACTAATAACCAATGGAGCTCACCACCGAGCAATCGTTCATGGCCGAGGTCAAGTGTCAGAAGGAGCAGTAACAACTAGCTTCGTAACGGGATTTTTGAGGGAATATTGCATTGAATATTCTCTCTGTTTGTACTTTTAGGATTAATTGGGGGTGTGTCCCTTATAAATAAAAAGAGAGATAAGGTGATAGGCATGCAGTATTCTCTGATAAGGACACTATGAAGAGCAGACTTTCTCTCTAGATTGAATACAGATAATACCTTTCTAAAGAGATTCGATACTCTATTATTTCGCACCTTTTACACTAGATCCAAGAGGGATCTAAATATTATAATCTTTATCTATCATTCATCATTGTCAGAAGAAGGAATCATCCACCTCATTCAATATTGGGTTAAACATTCTCCTTATATACTCTAGTGCCATTTATTGTCAATTATTGCTTCTTATTCATTCCTCATTAATTCTCATTAATCAGTTATAGATTAGAAGTTATTATCGTTAACTAAGTTTAACCCCCCTACATACATTTAATTAGTTTGATCATAGATCTACATTTTTGGTCAAACATAACCAAGTTAGTGAAATAGTACTTACATCGTCTCCTTCTTGTGCTCTTGTACATACGGTCTTCTTATTCCGCTATTCATCCGATGTGGGACTTTTACACATCTATGAAGAGACAAGAATTGTTATTGAATAGGACTAAGGAAATTGTAACATCTTTCCTACTTAAACTCATATAGGACCAAAACCATACCATTTAGAGAGTACCAGGAGAAGGGCTTCTTAGCCCAAAGCTTTGTATCAAAACTCTTGGGCTCTACCCCCGCATCCGTAAGATACTCCATGATAGTGTTGGGATACGGATATGAGCTTTCACCCTGCCTGACAACCAGAGACATGTTGGATGACATAATGGCACCCACATTGATTGGGTACCAGGCCATAATGGAGGCAACTAGGACTACCAGAGGGACTAGGAGATTGTTTTCATTTTGGCTCGGGTCTATGAAACTGCACACAAATATCTGCCACCCTTTTTATTTGAAGTTGAGGGTGGACCACTGAATGGGAACCCTAAATGTGATCCATGGTGGTGGTGGTCCTAGAGCTGCCAGTATCTCAGCTAGCCAAGGGCGAGCCGCATCACCCATTGCGAACTTTTCTAAATATTGAATTGACTCCACATCCTCGAGCCCCAAGTAAGTGTTCAGGGTGCTCTAATCAAATATTACTTTCAAGTTTCTTACTTTGGTCACCTTAGTCCCCTTCTTGATATGTGCCAATTGGCATAGAATTCCTGGAATAAGTGATCCTTGGCGTCCACCACACTTTGGGTGAACCATGTCCACCCTTTTCTCTCCCGGATCTGCTTTGCCTTATTCGTATTGAACCTATCCAAGTATTTCAAAAGAATCTGACACTCAAGTTTGAGCAATCTCTGGGACCACCACTCTCAGAACCTGGTAAAAGCTGTCAGGCACACAAATCTGTCTTCCCAAATTTCCTTCTTTTTTGACCTCTCGAGGCTGGAAACTCTGGTATCACCCCCTCGACCGTCCTCTGGAATATCATCATCATCATCGACTGTAACTGGTGCGACGGGGGTGTGAGTTGATGTGGGTTCTGAACCTTGACTGCCATCTTCCGAACCCTCAGAAGTGCTTGCTGAGGTGGAAGGCTCATTACGGAGCTGGTATCTCCCTGGAAATTGCTGTTGCTGAGATTGGGCCTCAGGTTGTGCTTCCACAGAGTGGCCTCTCTGATGCTTCCCTAGACGGGATGCATGAACTTGATTCATAGGGCTATGTTGCCCTACTTCGCCCGATAATTGCTTTTTTAAATATCCCATTTTGCACAGAGAGTGGTTGGGTGCCCCTGCCTCGGCCTCGGGAGGGTTCACCCCTCCCTTTGGATGTATTACCTTGTCCCCGCGATCTAACCATTGTCTGAAATACATAGAAAAAGGAGTCAGTTACAATTCAAATTTTAGAGTGTCATACAGTTGTAGACAAAATAGTATGCAGGTTGGGGAAGTTCATTCCACACATTTTTTAGTGCGACTGCAGATAGGGTTGTGCAGAGCACACAATTTTAGAAGTGCGGCCGAAGTAGTGGTTCTACGCTCCGAACAATTTTAAGTGCGACCGCACAGTTGAAGTGCGGTGCGCATAATCTTGAGTGTGGCTGCACAATTTCAAGCTAAAAGATGATAACTCTCCGAAGTCATAGAATTGATCGCTCTGCGGCCACACACACTTTTCTTCGGCCGCGGTTCAATTTCTGCGGACCGCACAATTTTGAGTGCGGTCCGCACAATCAATGCACAAAATTTTTCCCTAACCTAATGATCTGTGCACCTCACAATTCCTTGTGCGGCCGCACAATTCAAATAGAAACGACAATGAACTTAGGGCTTTTTCTTTCAAGCACAAATTAGACATGGTATTGGCAATTTTGTCATGATACACATTTTACCCATCCCCCAATTAGCAAGTAGTAAGTTACCCACACGATTTTAAGCTGAAATAATGATTAATTTGACATTTAGGCCTAAAAGTAACTAAACTAATCATGAACAAAATTAAGAAAATTGAAATTTTTAAAGATGAAATAATCATACCAATAATGTAGTGATACAGGGAAGAATCAAAGATGAAGTGAGTGTGAGATGCTTGAATCAATTTGAGTGTACTGTGCTTGCCCTAATGTCAAATGTTCAGAGTGTGTAAAGTTTGAACAGTGGTGAGGAGGCTACTATTTGTAGGTGGCAGGTTAGGGAACAAGTTCTAAGCTGAGTGCGGCCACACAATTTTATGTGCGGTCCGCACTCCTTTACCTGCGATACATTACCCTTTCATTGATCTGCGGTCTGCACATTTTTGAGTGTGGTTGCAGATTTTGGTGTGGACCGTACAGTTCCTTGTGCGGCCGCACTTTGGCCATTTCTTTGACGTGCAAAACTTTAGAGAGTTTCCAATTTCTGATCTCCAGTTGTGCGGCCGCACAAAGAATTGTGCGGCCGCAAACCCCTTTTGCTGTGGCCTTCAAAATTGTGCGGTTCGCACAATAAATGTGCAGTCCGTAATTTTTCCACACTTAGCCATTTTTCCGAGCACAGTTCCTGCAAAACACACTCATTTCTGCAACACACTTCAAAACCAGTTAGCACAAAACAAGACCTATCTAAAGAAGAAGAAAAAGGAAAAGAAAAATTAACATGGGTTGCCTCCTAATAAGCGCCTGATTTAATGTCGCGACATGATGCAGCTTACCATCATCACTTGAAATAAATCACTGCGACGACGTGGCCATCATCAACTTTTCCCAAATAGTGCTTCACCCGATGACCATTGACTCTAAACACTTCATCATTTTTATTCTTCAAGTCTAATGCGCCAAAGGGTGTCACACTCACAACCTCAAACAAGCCACTCCATTTATACTTCAACTTTCCCGGAAACATCCGTAACCGAGAATTGAACAATAACACAAGATCACCTTCTTTGAACTCCTTGTTCCGAATGTACTTGTCATGGAGGTAGTTCAACTTCTCCTTGTATAAGGATTAACTTGTATATGCATGGTACCATAATTCATCTAGCTCATTCAATTGTGCCACCCTTAAGTTGGTGGAGATATCCCGCTCAAGATTTAGCTTTTTCAACGCCCACATGGACTTGTGCTCAAGTTCCACTGGAAGGTGACATGATTTCCCAAACACCAACCAGTATGGAGACATCCCAATCGGTGTTTTATAAGCCGTCCTATAAGCCATAAAGCATCATCATGTTTCTTTGACCAATCCATATGGTTGGCATTCACTGTTTTTGACAAAATACTCTTGATCTCCCGGTTAGAGACTTCCACTTATCCTCTTTCTTGATGGTGATAGGGGGTCGTGACTTTGTGAGTGACACCATACTTGGTGAGTAAGGTGTCGAAAGATTTGTTGCAAAATCTTGTAAAGATGGCCTTTGGAGTATCAAATCTTGTAAAGATGTTCTTTTTCAAAAAATTCCACCACAATTCTAGCTTCATTGTTGGGTAGAGAAACGACCTCAACCTATTTTAACACATAGTCCACAACTACAAAAATATAGGTGTTCCCACAGGAGATTACAAACGGTCCCATGAAATCAATGCCCCAATAAAAAATATCAATTTCCAAGATGGTGGTGAGGGGTATCTTATTTTTCTTTGAAATCCCATCGGCCCTTTGACATTTATCACAATTCTTCACTAGATCACTTGCGTCCTTGTAGAGATTAGGCCAATAGAATCCACAACTCAACACTTTGGCCGCCGTTCTTGCTCCACCATGGTGACCACCATATGGTGAAGAGTGGCAAGCCCCAACAATTTCAACTTGTTCCTTCTCCGACACACATCTTCTAATCACACTATCGGTACAAATCTGGAAGAGTTACGGTTCATCCCAATAGTAGTCAAGGTAATCCCATTTGAGCTTCATCCTTTGGTTTGAAGAGAACTCATTCGGTATAGTACCACTCACAAGATAATTTGCTAAATCAGCGAACCACGACATCTCGGTCATTGAAATGGCTAGAAGTTGCTCGTTGGGGAAGGGGTCATTGATTTCAAGGCCGTCATGTGGCCTCTCCTCCTCTTCCAAGAGAGACAAGTGGTCCGCCACTTGGTTTTCACTACCTTTGTGGTCTTGGATGTCTAGATCAAACTCTTGCAATAAAAGTACCCATCTCATTAACCGCGCCTTTGAATCTTTAGGTACCGAAGTGTCACATGATCCGTGTGGACAGTCACCTTTGTACCCATCAAGTACGGGCGGAACTTCTTCATAGCAAAAACAATAGCAAGGAGCTCATTTTCAGTTACACTGTAATTGATTTGGGCATCATTCTGGTTTTACTAGCATAGTAGAACGGATGGAAGATCTTATTGATACGTTGCCTTAAAATTGCTCCAACCGCCACATCACTAGCGTCACACATGAGCTCAAAAGGCAAGCTCCAATTCGAGGCGGTGATAATAGGAGTAGTTGTCAATATGAACTTGAGCAATTCAAATGCCTTCAGGAAATCCTCATTGAAATAGAATTTGGCATCTTTCTCCAAAGGCTTACATAAGGGGTTCTCCACTTTGAAAAAATCCTTGATGAAACGCTTGTAGAACCCCGCATGACCTAAGAAACTCCTTACTCCCTTCACAGATGTTGGAGGTGGAAGTTTAGAAATAGCCTCAATTTTAGCACCAAGTTCGTTTATTCACATCTTGACAAGAACTTATCCAAATTTTTCAAGCAATCATAGAAAGAATTCCCGACCACCGAAAAGTCATCCATGAAGACTTCAAGAAAATCCTCCACCATGTCCATGAAGATGGCCATCATACACCTTTAAAAAGTCGCCGGTGCATTGCATAACCCAAATGGCATCCGCGAGAATGCAAAAGTACCATAAGGACATGTGAAAGTATTCTTATCTTAATCCTCTGGAGCAATAAGAATTTGATTGTATCCGGAATACCCATCAAGGAAATAATAGAAAGCACAACCGGCCAATCTATCAATCATTTGATCTAGGAAGGGAAAAGAGAGTTGATCCTTCCTCGTGACTTTGTTGAGCTTGCGATAGTCCATACACACTCTCCACCGGATCACTGTTCTTGTAGGAATCAACTCATTCTTGTCATTGGTAACCACCGTCATTCCCCCTTTCTTTGGGACACACTGCACTAGAGAAGTCCACGAACTATCGAAAATGGGGTAAACAACCCCGGCATCCAACCACTTTATGACCTCCTTTTTGCCCACCTCTTGCATTTCTTCATTTAGCCTTCTTTGATGTTCAATGGAGGGTTTGGAATCCTCCTCCAAAATAATATTGTTCATGCAAAATGTTGGTCTTATAACCCAAATATCCGCCAATGTCCATCCAATAGCTTTATTCCTCTTTTGTAGAACCACCAATGTAGAATCTACCTACACGTTAGTCAAACAAGAGGAAAGAATAACCGGTAAAGTAGAACAAGGTCCAAGGAATTCATACCTGAGATGCAGAGGCAATGGATTTAACTCCAAAGTGGGAGGCTCCTCAATTGAGGGCTTTGTAGCACGAGTCTTCCGATTTTCAAGATCCAAGGACAATTTGCGGGGTTCATAAGAGTACGACCCCATTCCTTGCATTCACACATTCCACATAGCCATCCTTCTCGTCATCATCAAGGTTAAGCAAAACGGCCTCCAGTGTATCTTCAATTTATCGTGGCACTAGTATCATCAATAATCACATCAGTCACTAAGTCCACAAACGAACACACTTCATTTCTATTTGGTTGCTTCATAGATTTGCACACATGGAAAATCACCTTTTCATCACCCACCCAGAAAGTGAGCTCACCGACTTTCACATTAACACGAGCCTTCGCCGTAGCAAGGAAATATCTACCCAGAATAATAGGCACCTCATATTCCACTTCACAATCAAGAATCACAAAGTCCACCGGGAGGATGAATTTATCAACACGAACCAACACATCATCAATAATACCCAATGGTCTCTTCATGGTACAATTCACCGTTTGTAATCTCATAGAGATGGGTCTTGGTTGGCCAATTCCAAAAGTATTGAAAACCTATTAAGGAATCAAATTGATACTTTCCCCAAGATCACAAAGATCTTTAGCAAATTCGGCACTTTCAATGGTACAAGGGATTGCGAAAGCGCTGGGATCTTCCAATTTAGGAGCCATTGAATGCATAATTTCACTCACTTGATGAGTCATATTTATAATTTCACAATTCATCAGTTGCTTCGTTGTCACCAAGTCCTTTATGAACTTTGCATAATCGAGCATTTTCTCCAAATCCTCAACCAATGGCACATGAATAGATAGGCTCTTCATCATGTCAATGAATGTTTTTAATTTGTTCTAGCCATTTTGCTTGTCAAGCCTTTGAGGGTATGGAGAAGGAGGCCTTGGAATTGGTTCCTTAGCCATTGGCACTACCGGTATGCTAAAAATGTGCTCTCTAGACGGGTTCACTTCCTCTTGAGTCTCCTCCAAATTGTCATCAATATCAATTCTTACTTCATCATTTTATTGCACCACATTGTTCGAAATCTCATCTTCTTGTATCACTTGCTCATCATCCATAATATTCCTTTGACTTGTGGTGGGTGCATCCCGACCTTTTCTACTCCTTGTATTTACGGCTATGGCATGTCCTGTGTTGTTCCCACACTTTGGGTTCATCACCGTGTCACTTGGTAGTGCCCCCTTAGGATGAGTGATTAATGCTTGCGAGATTTTCCCAAATTAAACTTCCAAATTGCGAATTAAAGTGTTGTGAGAGGCTAGTTGAGCATGTAGTCGGCATTCTTCTCCATCATTTGTTTGAACATGTTCTCAATTCTCCCCATCTCATTATTGGAAGAGCTAGGACCATGTAAGGAAAAAGAGGCGGGTTGCTCGGTTATTAATATATCAGGGGTCTTTGAAAGCCCGACCTGTGATTTCCTTGGTTATTTTTCCACCCTCCTTGGTTGTTTCCTCCCCAATATCCTTGACTAATGCCACCCCAACTGCCTTGGCTATTTTGAGCATTCCAATTTCCTTGATTGTTCCAATTACCTTGGTTGTTACCATCATTCAAATTGCCTTGGTTTTTAGAATTCCAATTCCCTTGATTACCATGAGGTCTCCATTGTTGTTGATTCGGGCCTTGAGAGTTGTTTATTTGCCCTTGGAAGTTGTTCACATATTGCACTTCCTCCTCTTGTTCATTGTAAGATTCATCTTGATCAAACCCACTATCTTCTTGCACATAATGTTCCGCATGGTTTTTCACTTGAGGACCCTTTTGCCTTCTCTATTTTACCATCATATTAAATCCCTTCATTACATTGACTTCCGAAGGACCTTGCACTTGTTGAACTTGAGCTTCGGATAATTGATTCATTGTGGTGGTCAACTTAGAAATTGCTTTCCCATGATCATGCAATCCATTATGTAGGTGAATCACGGGATTGGATCACCTTGAGGAATATTTTCTCTACTTTACCATGCCGATGAAGTATCTGCCATTTCATCTAAGATATCACAAGATTCCGCATATGGCGTTGTCATGAAATTTCCACAGGCAAGTTGGTTGACCACGCATTGATTGGTAGTATTGATCCCCCTATATAAAGTTTTTTAAATCATAGCCTCCGTCATGTCATTGTTTGGGCACTCTTTCACCATAGTTTGGTACCTCTCCCATATCTCATGCAAAGGCTCATTGGGTTCTTGTTTGAATGATAGAATCCCGTATCTAAGAGTATCCATATGGCCGGGAGAAAAGAACTTGGAAATATATTTCTCCGCCAATTCATCCCATGTATGTTTGGAATGGTTTGGCAACCTTTCTAACCAATCCGAGGCTTTCCCCCGTAGAGAGAAGGGAAATAGCCTCAACCTTAAAGCATCCTCGGAGACGTTTGTCTGTTTTCTCCCCCAGCAAGTTTCCACAAACCCCTTCAAGTGTTTGTACGTACTTTTTGATTCGAAGCCCCGGTGAACAATCCATGTTGCTCTAGAAATGTGAGCATAACATTTGTGATTTTAATGTTGCCCACCCTAATGTAGGGCGGGACTATGACACTTGCATACCCTTCATTCGGCAACACCGGTGTGGAGCCGCTCTTGGTGGGGTGGGGG
>ML380116.1:0-34641 GCA_005239525.1 Nicotiana knightiana
TTAATATTTAATTTCAAAGAAGTACCTTGTGTGTGTTCCGCATCTTGGTAAACACAACTAAAATATATATATATTAATTAATGAAGCGGTAATAAATAAGCCATGATCAATAAAATACAAGAATAGCTAAAAATTGATTTAAGCCTTACATGAATCAGTAAAGCGACCGTACTAGAACCGCGAGACTCGAGGGGTGCCTTACACCTTCCCCTCGGTCAACAAAATTCCTTACTCAGTCTTCTGTTTTCATATACCATAAATTAAGAGTCAAACCATCCTTTGTTAAGGGATTCAAGATAAAAGGTGGCTTGGAACACCAAAACTCAATTCCAAGTGGCGACTCTAAATAATAAATAATCCCTTTTCAAAACGTCTCTTCGATTGGAAAAACTCTTCTAACTCAACCTCGTAATAGGGTTGTGGGACATAAAAGAGTGTGACATAGGTAAGTCCTTTGGATTAAACCCATCACAACAAGAGAGCTAATAGTTTCCATAAGATTATAAAAAGCTCAGTATAGCATGAATGAACTCAAAGGAGCTTAAAATTAGGAGCATTTATAAGAGATGGAATGCTACCCTGGTAGTAAAGTAAGGGTGTAACTGTGATAAATGATAAGAGGATGACGTTTAGGCTATTGATTGAGTAATGATTTAAATAAAAAGGGATTTCATGGGTGAAACAGGATTAGAATACCNATAGATCAACATTAAGGTGAATCAACAATAGATGGATGAAAGTTCCAAATATAAGATGAGATTAGGCTGTCATTATTAAGATGAACAGTATTAAGGAAGCATTAAATGGCCTAGATTTATACATATAATAAGCGGTGAGAGAGTAACCTAGAGTTAGGTGGCAGGCCTCGATAGTAATAAACCGAAATAAGAGTTATGGTACAGTATGACCTACCTAGTTGTGGTAAAGCTATAAGCATAGATAACTGAGGCTATGAAACAAGATATATCACAAGTCATGAGTTGAACAAAGTACCAAGCAAAGAACTTTAGTACACCTATAGATGCCCAGAGGGACAACTTGTCATAGTACTATATATGTTCACAAAGTGAAGCCTAGAGATTGGTTAAAAGCTAGCGGAAAATGGAGATAAGAGTCGAATTGGTGCACAATCAAGGTTAGAATGGTAACTGCATGAAAGAAGGTATAAGCAGTTACGACATTGGAAGAATTTCGACCACAAGTCATGGTGTGAGAAAGAGGCCTAAAGGGGGGGAATGCCCTAGCCATTGGATTTATTCACTGAACAACTCCCTAGATGAAAAAGACAATATTAACGTATTCGTAAGAGCTATTGCTTAAGATAAGGATAAGTGCATTAGTCGAAATTCGAGGACGAATGTTCCAAAGGGGGGAATGATGTTACACCCCATGTTTTCGTACGTGAGAATACGTTGTATGTCAATTAATATAAGCTCAGAAATAAGATGATATTTGGAAGAATATAAAGTAATCTAATCATGTTACCTTCGATGTTAAAAATATTTAAGATCATGAATAACGAGTACCAATAGGGTTGGAAATCTTAGAAGCTAAACCAATTGAAGAAAATAAGTTTCGTCGAAAGTCGAAAAGTTAGGAATGTTATTACATGTACTTTAGGGTGAGACTATGGTTCTTAACATGATAAGGAGGTTATGCTTTGAGTTATTTTTGTCATATAATAGTCGTGTGCTATGTTTTGAAGTCAAGAAAGTTGTGGAACAAAAGTTGGCAAAAGTCTTCACCAGTTACATTCATAATGTGTTGGAAATTAGGTCAAATGTAGCTGAGATTTTCTCCCAATATACTTGGAATTAGGAAATAATATACCCACAAAATTGAATATCTACGAGTCTAGTTTCTAACTCATTTAAACGTTCATCAATACGACATCGGAATAGAGAGATATTCGCTTTTTCACGAGACTGCACAAAGCAGCTCCTATGGACCCACAAAGTTGGTGTAAACTCCAGCTTGTATTTAAGTCAATTCTAAATAGTTTTCACTCATTTTTATCTTCAAAACAGTTCCTAAACCCTTATAAATTATCTCCAACAGTTCCTCCATGATTCTTGGGTGAAAACCTAAGATAAAACATGTATCCAATACTATAGGTGGTTCTTCATTTATCTTCGTCTTGTGGCTATTTTGGATGGTTCTTCAAAGTAAATAATCTCAGGTCTCGTCTGGTTCTTGTTGATTAAGGTAATAATCAGTCACTCCTTCATACATATTAGATTTTCAAGGTGAACTACAAGTGTTTACACTCCAACTTGAACACCAAAAGTTGATTCAAGAAGAGAATACAACACCTATAGTGTTGTGGTGTCATCGAGGAGAATTGTGGGATGTGTTTGGCCGAATTTTCAAGTGTTTGATACTTTCTAAGGTGATTATAACATCCTGATAATTGTTCTTAAGCTTGCTTGTATGTTGGTTAAGTTGTTAGGATAATAAACTACAAAATAATACTTGGATTGTCTTACGTCACTTCTATGGTGTTGTATTGCCATTGAGGGCTGTTGTAAGCTAAATATAACTTGTATTTAAACTTTAAGATACTGTAAGAGGTATGTGTATTGTGTTCTTTCAGGTGATTAAGGGTATCTTGATGTTGATTAAGTTAAATGGTTGGACTAGACATGAACTAGTGAATTAAGTTGCAAATTGAATAAAGTTGGAGTTGTGGATTGTTTCCTTTGTTATAAATATATGGTATAAGTATGGAATCATTGATGAATTAATTTATTATAATATCAATGATGTTTTTAAGTTAATGTAAGAAGTCTATAAGGGGTTATATGGTTTATACGAATTCCGATCGAGCTTGCCGCTCAAAATGATTGTTGAACTAATCGAAGAGCTTATTGTGAATTATATTGTTGTTGTTTGGTTTGTTTGGTGACTTATGGTAACATATGGAATGTAGTAAAAATAGGGGAGGTTTTGTCTGTATTCTTGTAGAATATTGGTTTTGAAATATGAGAATTACAATGCTTATATGATGACGACGAAGTCGGGTTGCTCATTGTGGACGTAAGAAGATCATATTAAGCTTTGTTGACGATTGGAGAGAAGATTGAAAAGATATGTTAAGAAACTTCCTTCTTTCTTTTGGCATGATCTAAAGTAAAATGAACGTAAACGATAAGCTATTTCATAATGAATCTACTCCTAGCAACTAAGGTTGTCCATGTTGTTCTATCCTTACAAAGTTATTCTAAGAAAGTATGTATGATCCTTGAGTCCTAATGAAGTTCATATTGATGCTATGATGTCCAGAATGTTAATCGAAGGTGCAACTACCTTACGTCATTCCGAAAGGATTAGAGCGTGATTCCATGAGTCCAGCATGCATTATATATATATTATCTATTTTACTCTACCGAGTCACGCTATAGCCGGCCGGTTATGGCACCTATTCTGCAACCACTGATCAGTTGGGTTTACCGAGCTCCACGTAGCCGGATATGATTCTACCGAGTTTATGATGGCCGGGTATGTTTTTACCGAGTCCTCTTTGAGGTCGGGTACGATATGATGATGATGATGCCCACAGAGACGGATGTTTTTAAAATATTATGTATATATAAATGTATCACGTATTTCATGCCACTATCTCTTTGAGGCACTCAGATGCTACAGGTTGTATCTCTTATATCTCTCTTTACATTACTGTTCTTATTTATGTTTTTCTGCCTTACATACTCAGTACTTTATTCGTACTGACGTCCCTTTTACCTGGGGACGCTGCATTTCATGCTCGCAGGTCCCTATAAACAGGTTGACAGTCCTCCTAGTAGGCTATCAGCTCAGCGGAAGGTGTTGCTACACTCCACTTGCTCCGGAGTTGCCTATTTGGTCAATATGATTAGGACATGTATTGACTAGTATGGCGAGGCCCTATCCCGACCTATATGACATTTATATAGTCTCAGAGGCTTGTAGACAGATGTTAGGTATATGGATAATTGTATGGCCTTGTCGGCCTATTTTTTGAGTTTACAAATGATCATGTAAGCCTTATAGGACCGTATGTCACATGTATAAGTTTCTATAATGTTTGGTCATCTTATGTCTAGTATGCACTTATATTTTATTCTGGTTATTTCATGACGGCCCTTTTGGCCCATTTACCCATGATAGTACGGTAAGAAAGATATTTTACGTTGGCACTCGGTTGAGTAAGGTACCGGGTGCCTGTCGCGGCCCATAGGTTAGGTTGTGACATGGAACATAGCCCACTTGAAGTGATACTACTGCTAAGGTACAACTCCATTCATTTCATTTTATTTATTTACATTCCAAACTACCACTTGCAGGCAATCATTAAAGAATGATATAATCCTTAGGTCTGAAATCACGCGTTGCTCTCTTTTTCCCTTGAACCAGTTTCTTCCCAAATGGATTTTTCGGAAAAGTTTTTAATGAGGCAATAGTTAATCGTGCTAACTTAGAATTGAAATCCGGTTACGAACCAGTATCGAAGATCACAACAACAATATTCGAGGCCTCTCTTCAATCGACCCTGAACACTGGGGGCAACCCTTGGATAACAACTTTAGCAAGGAAGGAAAACTTTATGATTCAATGGTCTCGGCTCGATCGATAGGATTTACTGTAAGGGACAAACGGTCAAATGAACCGTGCTTGCATACACTGCTCGAGCCACGGCATAAACCTTGTACGCATGTGTAACTATTACGCACAAGAATAAAGTCTCTACCCTGCGGATAAACATCTCTATTTTTCCTTAAAGAAATTTCTTACATACGATTCTATAAAAGTATCGAGCCCAAGGGTCGCCTTATCCGGCTTCATATCACTCCCAATTGGAGACTGCCATCTAAAAACAAACTCGAATAGCTCGGGTTATCGTAGCCCGAGGGCTTAAGACCTATTAGGAAGGCCCCGAACCTTAAAGGCTATGGCCATCCCTCTTCGGGGACTATTATCTTGGGAAAGCCCGTATAACTAGGGGTAACAAGCCCACTGGGCAACACCCGAACGAAAAAGTCTACGGCCATAAGAAAATGACTCGGAGACATCCGTGACCTGTAACAAAAAATAAGGCCTTCAAATTTCATAACTGGCCGGTTCTAAAGGATATCCTCGGCAAACTATAATCTAAAAATCATAAGTACTTTGGGGAAAACATTTCGGTCATACCGAACCCCCACAATGCCTTACACAAAATAATATCGAAGGAAAGGCCTGTTAGAACCTCCGAACGTAACCTAACTATTTTATGTTAAGGCATTTCGATCTTTGCAAACATAAAGAATAAAGCAAAGGGAAACAAAAATTATAAATAGTCGAAGGGAAAAACAAGACTTATATTATATACAGTCTTTACAAAGGCCAAGTAGCCTTGAAAAAATACAAAAGTACACAAACTACTAAAAATAAAAAAGCAAAAAACTTGTACAAAAGGCATCTAAATAACCTGGTCTCCTCCACCTCCAGACCCATCGGAGCCTTCAGAGTCTTCTTCTTCTTCTTCTTCGTGGTAGGCCAACTTCTTGGCCTCGGCCTCGAGCCCCTTATCAATTTCTATCTCGGCCAATAGATCGAAACCCCGAGAATGAATCTTCTCAAAGGCCTCTCTTTGAGATTGCCACTTCTCATATTCAACAACATCTTTTAAGTGGTCCTAGACTGCCTCAGCATCGACCTTATATTGGGCCACCATCTCGTCGGCATCGGCTTTAACCACCGCGGCCGATGACTTGGCCGTTTTAAGCTCCTCAGTCATAATTTCTCGATCAGACGCGGCCGAACTTAGCCGAGAATGGAGCTCTTCAATCTTTATGGCCTGCGCCTCGGCCTTTTATTTTTCCGCTCAAAGTTGGACCTCAATTGAAGTCACTTGTGCCCAATCAGCCTCTTTTTCTGAGGCTAGACAGTCCATTCTACTTCTCCATTCGTCGGTCTCGACCTTAATCGCATCCATCTCGGCTCGTAGCTAGTCAACCCAATTGATCTTCTGTTAGACCTACGGATTTCGACCATCAATCACCAAATCTAGTTCATTGTTACTAACCTCAATTACTTTTACCTACTCGACCAGATCAGAATGCTCCTTCCGAGCAACCTCCAGCTCAACTCGGAGGCTCTTATCCTCCCCTTCAAACTGCTCGCTAAGAATTTTAAAAGCATCTCTCTTCTTAGTAAGCTCTCGGACCTCGGTTTAGAGCTGTCTCAGATCATACCGGTATCAGAGAAAAGTCTCGTGGTGAAACACCGAGGCCTACAAGCACAGAGGAAAAATGTTAGAAGTACATATAAAATAGCCTAAGTACAGATTGAAAACCATCAAGGAATATCTGAAGTTACCCGATTTAACACTTGTTGTGCTTTGTTGAACAGACAAGGTGCATCGACCTCATTCATCTTGACCTGATCATCCACGTTCACTACACACCGAAGATAATTGGCCACCTGTAATGACCCGACCAGTCGGTTTGAACTCTAGCGCGCCTTTCAGCAGTTTGGAGCCATGAGCAGCTTCATTTTAGGTATTATGACTTGTACGCATGGTCGGAATTGAAATTCGGGAAGTTTGGGTGGATTTGGAAAGAAAATTCTCATTTTCAGAAGCCTTAAGTTGGAAGAATCAACTAAGATTGGAATTTTGAGTAAACAACCTTTGAATCAAATTTGAAGGTTCCAGCAGGTTCGTATGATGATTTCGGACTTGGGCGTATGTTCGAATCGGGAGTCGGATAACCAGGGAGCGTTTCGGCGCATATTATGGAAGATAGCATTTTAGAAGAATTTCATAAATTTGGGTTGGAATGCATTTCAGTGAGATTGATGTCCATTTGGGAATCCGAGCTTGAGAATATCTTTGTATGGTGATTCTAGAGTTGGGAGCGCGATTGGAAGTGAATTCAGATGTCCATAGGTCATTTTTAGGTCATTTGGCTAAAGATCGAAATTTAAAAGTTTTTGAGAAATCCGATTAGAAGTGGAAATTTTGATATCAGGGTCGGAATGCGATTCCGGAAGTTGGAGCAGGTCCGTAATGTCGAATATGACTTGTGTGCAAAATTTGGGGTCAATCGGACGTAATTTGATAAATGAGGAAGTTTAAAATTTCAAAGTTCATAAAGCTTGAATTGGGGTTTGATTCATGATTTCGACGTTGTTTGATGTGATTTGAGGCCTCGACTAAGTCCGTGATACGTTTTCAGACTTGTTGGCATGTTCGGACGGGGTCCCGAGGGGCTCGGGTGAGTTTCGGGGTGTTTTCGGACCATTTCTAGGCCATTTAAAGCTGCTGGTTTTTAGATACAGCAGTGTGCTACCCGATCGTGGGGAATTGGTCGCGATCGCGATGAGTAAAATGAGAGAAATGGGCCAGTGAATAGCGATCGCAGAAAGCCTTTCGCGATCGCGTAGAGTAAATGTTCTGCTGCATTGACTCGACTTCGAAGGCTAATAACTCACAAACTATAAAGAATTTTGAGATGCTGTAAAAAAGAAAGTTGTAGCCCTTTGTGTCTAGTTTCTAGAAAAATAAACTATTTAGCATTTGTATTTGTGTACAAAGAGATATATCTGTTACACTACAGGGTATCTGGAAAGATAAAGAAGAAATTTGTGTTGCACACGACAACATGAAAGTTGTAGATATTGGAGTCTAGTTTTCAGAATATTAAACTATTTTTCATTTGGAGTTTTGTGTAAAACATTATGACTATTCTACTAGAGGTTGTCCCGAAGAGCTGGGCATTTGTTCTTCGCGATCGCGAAGAGCAAATTTTGGGCTGGAAATTTTTGTACTTCGCGATCGTGAAGCATTTTCCACGATCGCGATGAGTAAATACCTGGGCAGAAGTTATATATCGAGGTTTCGGCCATTTTTAGCAGATTTGGAGCTATGGAGCTCGGATTGGAGCGATTTTTGAGGCGGTTTTCACCATATGAAATGTGGTAAATATTTTCTTCACAATTTTGAGTTAAAAACATGTGTATATATGGATTAGAACATGGAAATTAGTTGAAATTGTGGGTTTTTGGTAGAAGACCTAGAGATTTGTATTTTGAATTATGACCACGAAATTGAGCATGAAATTAAGAGTAAATTATGTATTTGAGCTAGTAAATTCATAGGTAATCATTATCTTCAAAAAATTTCGGAATCCGGGCACCTGGGCCTGAGGGCATTTTGGTCAATTCACTGAGCGGGGTTGGGAAAGTATATAATTTGAATTTGTTACGAGTATTAGAATCAATTTTCATTGCTTTGCCCGTTATTTGGTAGTTTTGGGGCGTTGTGCATCCATTGGAGTCGTCGGAAGGGCTTGGAAGTCGGTTATGGAATTTCGGAGCGAGGTAAGTCTCTTTTCTAACTTTGTGAGGGGAAATTGTCCCCATAGGTGAACTAAATAAATACATGATATTATTTGCGGGGGCTAAGTGTGCACGAGGTGATGGGATTCCATGCATAGCTACTATTATGCCATGTCCGGGTAGTCTAGGACCCACTAGCATGCTTTACTTGTTGTACTTGTGACCTTGTCAATAAAATATCATGTGATGATTTCAATTAGTATCTAAACCTCAGAGAAGGATATAGTTTACTTTTCTTAATCACCTAGAAGGAGAATTGATTCTTCCTTGGATAATTGTGTTTCGGATAAATCTATAGAGTTTGGAACCCTGTCGAAATTGGCAAGTAAATTTCCAGAAAGGTTTTAAATATTGTTCTCATGTTTATTAGAAGGAGAATTTTATCACTTCATAGAACAGCTAATTTTCCTAATAAAGAAAATGTGGTTTATTGGTGTGAATATGTGTAACTTTGGGTGCCTGAGTCGCATGTATGATTCGTGAGTAGGATGACCCTGTATTTATGTATAGTTATACGGGGACCCGAGTCGCAGGTATGATTCGCAAGCGGGGTAGCCCTAGTATTATGTTAACCGCGTCGCATGTTCGATTCGCGAGCGGGGCAGATAGATACATCTATGGTTCGGGCCGTTTGACCCTCGGCAGTGCACATTTTATTATTGTTGGTCTGCTCCGTTCGACCCTCGGCATTACTTGCGCATGATAATTGCTACGTATTTTCTATAATTATTACCTGTTTATTGGCCTATGAAGTTTTAATTGACAACTGAAATGATGAAGATTTAAAGTGTTAAATATGGAAGGAGTTGATATTATTTATTCCTGATTTTAATAAATTGCCTATGACATACATGCTTAGTGTCTCACTTGATTATACTAAATTGACCTCTAGCAAGTGTCAAATCAACCTCTCGTCACTACCTCTCTGAGGTTAGGCGGGATACTTACTGAGTACACATTGTTTTCGTACTCATGCTACACTTGCTGTGCATTTTTATTGCACAGGTACTTTCACAGCAATGTGGCCGGCTTGGAGACTTAGGTGAGCTGCATCATTCGGACGCGACCCGCTGCCGACAGAGTCTCCCTCATATTGTATTTATTTTCATTTTTAAATTCCTTCCAATTTGTATTTCGGACAAGCTTTGTAGTATTTGTGAAATTCTTAGAATTTGCTCATGCACTTGTGACACCGGGTTCTGGGATGTGTTGGGATGTATTTTATAAAAATGGAATATTAAACTGTCTTATTTACTTAGGGGATTTTATTTAGTTGTAAAGTAATGATTTCAAAAATGCTAAAACAGAAAATTTAACTTAACTATTTAATGATTGGCTTTCCTGATAATGGTGTCCGGTGCCATCACGACCTTATGGATTTTGGGTCGTGACACCACGCTTATGGGGGTAGAGAGGACCCGGGCATCCTCCAGTAGGGAGATAATAATGGACCGTTCTAGGCCAGGATCCATACTTGTAGCAAGGAATCGGTTGACCGGCTGGGGACTCGAGGAAGGACCGCTTGCTCCCGATGACAGACTCTTCCTCGATATCTCTAAGTCATCTATCCTAGTGACGTCCTCCGTGGAGGCAGAATCCACGCCATCAAAGAATCCGCGGAAGGGGTCGTCCATTCCATGGGCCCCCTCGTTAGGACGATCCTTCAACGTCTGAGCCTCGTTGTACATGAACTCAGTGAATGAAGGTGACTCGATGACGTCAATCACTCCATGTGTTTCTGATCACGCTCAACTATGTCTTATAAACAGACTAAACGGGCGTTGCAATTATAGTCTGAGTATTTAGCCCAGAGTCGAATCCCACAGGGAATTAACCTATCAATTATTGTTGTTAGACTACTCGATTCTCAATAATCAAGTTCCCAAAGGTTATGAATATCACTTTTCAGTATTTTTACTACTACAGCTGAATGAAATTAAATAAACTAAAAGGTGAAATTGAATAAACTAAAAGAACTAATATTGAGGTGTAAATAGATGCGATAAAGGTCTAAGGTTATGGTTTCCCTCGTTGGTGAACTTCTTTCTTGGATACTTCCTATAGTTTTGATTTAGTTGTCTCTATCAATCATGAACACTCCAGCTCCCATAAATCTCTCTCAAGTATTATGAGAATTTACTAGACACACTCTCTTAAGTTACGCTAGCTAGATTGCATTACAGCTCACTTTAGATTACACCCGAGGTATCGTTATCTCTAATCCAACCTCTAAACCCTCGGTTATGACTCTCGTCTATACTCCGGGAGTGATGTTGTTCAAACAACTACCTAAATATTCACTCNTAAAATTACTTGCATAATTAAATTACAGAGTAAGGAATAAAGGATGTAAAAATCAATGTTTTGACCTTCTGAGTAGTGTTCCACGATCTCCTTTTGTCTCCAATGGAAAAAGTCCTTCAAAATTGTGAGTTTGGGTCTATTTATAGGTTTTAGGACAAGCCCTAAATGTGTAGGATACTTCTAGTCAAATCGGGAAACACTTAAAGCCTTTAAAACTCGGATTGGGCCGGATCTAGAACCTGGCGTTACATGTCTAACGCCTGGAAAACGCCTGGTATGACCATGCTTTATGTGTCTAATGCCTGGATAACGTCTGGTAGCACTTGGATTTTCATGTCTAAAGCCTGGCTAAATCCTGGTAGCACCTGGCTTTACATGTCTAAAGCCTGGCTAAAGCCAGGGTCACTCCTTTTGATTCTTGAGCGTATTTTTTGACGTTTATGCATCCATTTAGCTCGGCTTCCATCTCCAATTCATCTACACATGAAATAGACTCCATTATGCTCAAACGAGGTGTATTTTTACCAATAAAGCACATAAAATGTAAGGCACATAATGCGTTAAACTATGAATTATAGCCACACATCAACACCCCACACTTAAACATTTGCTCGTCCTCGAGCAATTAAACTACACCCATGAAAACAACTTATTAAGCAAATCCCTTAACGCGTTATACCAAAAAATTTTAAAATAGTTTAAGCACGAAGGTGTGACATCCTCGCCTCAATAATTGACTCACAAATACCATGCTTTATTCATAATTCGCTAACTACTCTAACATAGAAGTCAACAACATTACCTTTCCTTCATGAATCATGTGCCCTCACCAAATCAAAGAGCTAGTTCCACACACAATGAAATTTAGAACACTTATGAACTCAAGATAGAAAGAATTCACTCACTCTCAGAAATAATATTCATATGCCACAAAAGATGCACCATAGGCTTGCCCGTAGTGTACTACTCTACTAATCGAGCTCATTCAGTCTAGGATCAAGTAGGACTTTATTTGGTTGTAATGTAGGCTGCGGGACAGGTAGAATATATTTAGATATAAGAGTGACTACACCTCCCTAAGCACTTTAATAGATATACTTTAGCATTCAAACCTCAAACTTATATCAAACCAAACTCCACCTTCACATCAATGTATATTACCCCATACTTCTTTAAGCACACATATATCACTAGCCACCATCATCAATACTTGTTTTTCATACAATATACTATTGTCATACTCTTTTTTTTCTTCTTTTCTTTTTTTTTTTTCCTTTTTTTTCCAAGTGGCTTCGATTGACAACTCTTTTTTTTCATGCACCTTTCTCCTTATTTAAATTGTTCCACTCAAAATCCAACCTATCACCCCACACTTTAACTTTTCCATACTTCATCACATTTCCAGTACTTACGAGAGGTGACAAGGTTCAAATATATGATTGATTCAAACAAAGGGGTATGGCTTTTAATGTGGTTACCAATGAAACAGGATTATAGGATCAACAGGGTTAACTACAATACATAACAATTAGGTGGGTAAACTTTATATATCTGGTTAACAAAGAAATGCATATATCACTTCCTAGACTGAACAATACTACTATTTCCCTTCGCACACACACAGGGAAAGTTCTAGACATCAAATGCAATGCATAGAATACATACAAAATCTCACACAGACATGGCACACAACTCATTCAGTATTGGTTCTATCACGACACTCCAGTCAAAGCAGCTAAGGAAATTTAAGAATCCACGATTTAAGGTATTTATCCTAGAGTCAAAAATTGAGCCTAAGCATCATAACCAGAGTACTGACTATTCTCAAGGCATCACAAAGTTCCGAGATATTGCTGCGAATAATTTCTCAACCATGTGGTTCCTATTCCTCAAAGTTAAAAAAACTACCTACACCCGGTTCAATTAAAAACCTTTGGAAAAGAACCGAGGCACAAAGAAAAACCAAGGGGGAATTATTACACTACCTAAAACAAAAATCTTTTTGGTATTTTCTTTAGACTTACTTCCCTCAAGAAAACTGTCTAGGAGATCCATCGTCGGGAAGAGTCCACATATTTTTTTTTTTTTCTGTTTTGTTCTACCTAAAACAAAAAGACTAACAGAAAAAGCTACAAAACTTACAAAAAAGAAAAACTTACTAACTTGAAAAGCTAAAACTACTAACAAGAAAGCACACTAAACACAACAAACCACAACAAATATTTACAATACCCCACACTTAAATCATGCAATGTCCTTAGTGCATCACATATAGACAAAACAAGAAGTAAAAATAAGGTGCAAGAAACTCCCTGATCAAGCAACGTCGTCATCCTCTGACGCTCTCCATCCTTCATCATGTTCATCCTCTCCATTAGTTTTTTTTTCCATGCTCCTTTGGACAAACGCTTGAATCACTATATGCCTCCACTTTGAACTTATGAATTGGACCCAAAGTTTTGATTCTGCTCTACGATCATGCTCCTGGGGTGGTGGAACGAATCTGACTGGTCCAATAAAACAATGTATTAATCTGCACTTCTTGGCCTTTAGATGAGATGTGTATTCCCGACTTTCTGGCAAAAAGAATTCCAGAGTGTAGGCATCTTGTTCCTTATTCCTTGACTCCTCAAGTTGTTCGGATGACTCTATTTTCATATCATCATCCAAACACAATGTGAAAAAATGCTTGGAGTGTGTACCAATGCAATCAATATCCTCAACACTAATGACACTAGATTCAACAAAATACGTATCATCAATGTCCTTGGTTAACTCTAGTATCTTTTCTACAACATTGACATCCTCAAAATCTAGTCTGATTGATTGTTAGTGTTCTACTCTGACCTTCTCCACTAGCACCTCTTGTACGTCATCATCCATGGGTTCTTTGTTCCTATTAACTAGATAAGGTGGAAGTGGCTTCAGTTCAAACTTGGGTGGTTCTTCAACAGATGGCTTGGTTGGCGGGCTCTCTCTTTTCTCTAAATGTAATGACTCGAACTCGAGAGCCCTCGGCCAGACCCCTTTTCCTTCAAGTGCTAACACCCATTCTGCCAGTTCTTCCCATTTACCTCACCCAAATTCATCAAACATACAGCAAGGGGGTCCTCAATAGTTAAGGACGTATCATCTTCCTCCACTATCACATTCACAAAATCAATGAGAGAGCAATTGGCGAATTCACTTGGTCGCCTCATGGATTTTTGCACATTGAATGTGATTTCTTCATCGTTTAGTCTCATCTTGAGCTCCCCAGTTATACAATAAATGAGGGCTCTGCCTGTGGCCAAGAATGGACTTCCCAAAATTATGGGAATATCCTCATCCACTTTACAATCTAGTATCACAAAATCAGAAGGGAACACAAACTTCCCCACTTGCACCAATACATCATCCAGAATGCCCGACGGTCTCTTTACCGTCTTGTCAGCTAGTTGTAATAACATAGAAGTTGGTCTGGCTCTACCAATCCCCAGTCTCTTGTAAATGGCCAGGGGCATGAGATTAATACTGGCCCCCAAATCACACAGTGCTTTGGCAAAAACAAAATTGCCAATGGTGCAGGGAATTATAAAGCTCCCTGGATCAGACAACTTCTTTGCAATTGGTCGTGTCACTACAGCACTGAAAGTCTAAGTAAGAGTCACAGTTTCCAAGTCTAGGAAATTGAATTTTCGGGACATCAAGTCCTTCATCATCTTCGCATAGCCAGGCATCTCCTTTAGAGAATCAATTAGAGGAATTTTTACCTGTATTTGTTTCAACATATCCAAGAACTTTTTGTACTGTTCATCCTTTTGGTATTTGGCCAGTCTCTGAGGGAATGGAGCTGGCGGTCTCTTTTTCCCAGTGAATTGGGACTTTTCTTTCTCAGCCACCACCTCAACTACCGTCTCCTAGTCTATCTCCACTTCTTTTTCAGCCTCACTCTGCGCACTGGATTCTCCTTCAGTAGGTTGCATTGTTACCTTGGTCAAGTTTGTTGAATCATCAAGTTCAATCGGTACGGGTACCAGTGTCTCGGCCTGCCTGCTTTCACGAGCTATCTCCAGTTCCAAGTCTATGTCCCTGCCATTGCGGAGACTCACTGCCATCAGCTGCCTTGGGCCCTGGTCCTTAGGATTTACCTGAGTATCTGCAGGTAAAGTCCCAAGAGTACGATTGTTCACTGCCATAGATATCTGGCCAACTGCACTTCAATATTTTTAATAGCTGCATCATGTACATCTACTCTCTCACTCATTTTGGCCGTTGACCCAATCACCTGTGCATCATTGTTTCAAGCCTGGAAAACCCATCTTCTTGTCTCCCCCCATGTTGTTGCTGAGGAGGGTGGTATGCTTGTTGTTGATTCTGATTGTTATAACCTTGTGGCCTCCGATAAGGTGCTACATCACCTTGAGGTCTCATGGCACCCATGTTTCCATTGTTCTGTTGCTGGTGAGGTGGTCTATACGGTTGAACTTGCTGACTCCAGTTCTGTCCCCCTTGTCTCTGGCCTCCATAATTTGACACATAATTCATGTTTTTTGGGTAAGGAGGGTGATCACACTCTGCATTCCACTGATTACCAAATGGTTGACTAATGCAAGATGTGCATAAGCCCCCAATGGTTGTATCCACGATATGTACCTGTTGTTTTTGCCCTGATTCCTCCACCTTCTTAGTTAGTATGCTCATCTGTGTTATCAAGGTGGCCACATTCTCAGCAACAGTATTGGATGGATCGAAGGGCACTGAGTGAACTACAGGAGTAATAAGCGCATTCCTGGTTGTCCACCCCGAATTCTGCGCCATTTTATCAAGCAGGATCTGGATTTCTCTCCATGTTTTGCTCAGGAATGCTCCACCAGCTGAAGCATCTACATTTGCCTTTACAGTATCCGCCAGACCCATATAAAAATGCTGCCCCAACATCTTCTTAGGAATACCATGGTGTGGACAGATAACCAATATTCCCTTAAATCGTTCCCATGTTTCCTGCAGTTTTATCAACTGGCTTCTGTCTGAAGCTCAAGATTTCATCAATTTGTTGAGCTGTCTTATTGGGTGGATGGAATTTGTTCACGAACTGCTTAACTAACTCATCCCATGTGGTAAAGGAATTGATGGGGAGCGAGTTTAGCCAATTCTAGGCTGCTCCTGTCACTGAGAATGGAAACAACAACAGTTTTATCGCATCCTGAGTGACATTTGGCTGCCTCTGAGTTTTGCCCGAAAATAGTCCCTTGTTCTGCAACAAGTGCAGCATATTATTTGTAATCTGGAAGGACTCATCCTGTATTTGAGGGACTAGTATCGCAGTGGCTAAATTCTCCACCGTGGGTTATGCCCAGTCATATAAAGAAGCCTCTGCCCCTATCTGCGCAACTGGGTCTACTACATCGTCCCCATTGTTGTTCCTGTTTTTTGGATCTTCCATGTCGGGTTCAAGTTGTTCAATTGATGGTTGTTGTTTGCTTTTCCGGTTGGCCCAGTTTAAGGCCTTGAAAACTTTCTCGGGGTCTGATAAGGCTTCTAATACTTTACCAGTTCTCGATGAGTTTCTAGGAATGTACTTATACAACCAAGTTAGCAAACGTTAAAATTTCAATGTATAGATGAAAATTGAAGAAAATTGACTATACTTAAGAATTTTGTATTTCTTCCAACTCTAATTGATAACACCGTTAACGGTGCCAAAATTTGATCACGCTCAACTATGTCTTATAAACAGACTAAGCGGACGTTGCAAATATAATCTGAGTATTTAGCCCAGAGTCGAATCCCACAGGGAATTAACCTATCAATTATTGTTGTTAGACTACTCGATTCTCAATAATCAAGTTCCCAAAGGTTATGAATATCACTTTTCAGTATTTTTACTACTACAGCTGAATGAAATTAAATAACTAAAAGATGAAATTGAATAAACTAAAAGACAACTAATATTGAGGTGTAAACAGATGCGATAAAAGTCTAAGGTTATGGTTTCCCCCGTTGGTGAACTTCTTTCTTAGATACTTCCTATAGTTTTGATTTAGTTGTCTCTATCAATCATGAACACTCCAGCTACCATAAATCTCTCTCAAGTAATTATAATAATTTACTAGATGCACTCTCTCAAGTTACGCTAGCTAGATTGTATTACAACTCACTTTAGATTGCACCCGAGGTATCGTTATCTCTAATCCAACCTCTAAACCCTCGGTTATGACTCTCGTCTATACTCCGGGAGTGATGTTGTTCAAACAACTACCTAAATATTCATTCTCTCTCAAGTAGATACATAATAAATAGGCACAGCTAATTGATGACCATTAAATTAACTACAACAAGAACGTAGTTGAACAAATAGAGATTAACAACCAATCAAAACTAGATTAATATCACAATAACATCATTCCCCAACGGGTTTCACCAAAACCTTAGATTAAATAAATTAGCTACTCATGCTCATAGTAACCAAATCCAAAATAACTTGCATAATTAAATTACAGAGTAAGGAATAAAGGATGTAAAAATTAATGTTTTGATCTTCTGAGTAGTGTTCCACGATATCCTCTTGTCTCCAATGGCAAAAGTCCTTCAAAGTTGTGTGTTTGGGTCTCCAATGGCGAAAAATCTTGAAGTAGGGGGTATTTGTAGACACTGAAATTTTAACAGATCAAGATAAATCCTAAATTCAAGATAACTCTTGAAATATTAGGAGTCTATTCGGGTTACTTGGTGGCTACTCCGCCCAAACCCTAATTAATGCCTATAAATAAGGCTACATATGTATTTCAAAGAGGATCTCGGCAATTCTCCATAAACTCCCGGAATATGCATAAAGAGATCAAATATACGATCTCCGAATTTCCATTAAAATCATGGAATATTCATTAAGAGATCAAAGGCATGTCAAATTTGTCTTGCTTAAAGTTCTATCAACATTCATGATCCAAATAGAGTGTTGTTGCATGCTTCTTGACCATCAAATATATCAAGAAGATGCATATCTTGCATCCTACGTTCGAGAAGTACGCCGCTTAGGCCGTCGAATTATAGATAACAAACCAGAGGGAAGAATCAAGGGATAAACAGAGTTGTAATCTACAATGTTTATCAATAAAATCCTTTTTCTTTATAGTTGTTTGTGATTGCAGTTTTATTTTTATGCACAAATTTATTGCAGACATATGTATCCTTAAAATCACCTACAAATTCAATTGTTATCCGATTTTGAGGGTAAACATATGTAAATTTATTTCAAAGTTAAAAAGTATGCTAGAATTATTTCTACAAGTAGATTATATTTGTTAAAGCATGAATAGTTTTTTCTTTTTTCGGGGGGGGCGGAAGGCTGACCAACACTTAGCCCAAACCTATATAGCGCATGTGCAAAATGTATTAATGTTCTTTCCCTTTTTACATTATCGCTTTTGCTAAATTTTCGCATCATTTTGGTTTCGAACTCCTCTCCATGGGGCTAGTAGGCTCATTCTATGTTTTCAAGCCTTTGAATAGGTATTGAGGTAAGTTCTAAGTATTACGGCGTAAAATATTCATACACAATCAAGTGTATTTAATTTTAAGTAATTCTATTTAATAAAATTAATTTATTACTTGAAATAAATGATAAGTAACATGATATAATAAGTTAAATTATACTCATAATAGAAAAAATACATTACATTGATAATGTATGTTACTAAATCTTAAATTTTATATTATATTTGTGTAAAAACTGTAAAAGAAAGGCTTACCAAAAATAAAAACAGAAAAGCTGAATAAAAAAGAAAAAAAGTAAAAGAAAAGTTGAATAACTTTTTTTTGGTGGAAGGCTGGAATCAAACTCGCGACTATAACGACTACTAGATGTCGTTTGCCCGTGCTAGCACGGACCCAATAATTTGTGTTATATTATTTCATCTTATAAAAATTTAACGTGGTGATTAGTTTAAATTTTGTTATTTAAGTTAAATTTTAAATTTTCAATCTTTGAAGTTGAAATAACGAACCAAAATTTAATACCCATCTACGAGTGTTTTGGCTTTTGCGAAGTATTTTTTTCGGATTTAATTAAATTAAATTAATCATAAATTAGTACTCATGTGCTTTACTATACATTTTGTGTCCTTTATTTTTTTTTCGAAAAAATGTTCATTAAAAATATTTGAAACAATTAAAGGAAATGCAATATAACGACCAAGACCCCTTTCTCTCATTTCTATCTAATTTTTGTGAATCTTTGGTCCTTGAAGTATTCTTAACCGTTTTGATGGGTCCAACTAAGTAAATTTTTGTGCATGCATATAAGTTTTTTACTGCGTCGATACTTCTGCCCATACCTATCGTGTAACTTTTCAATTCACACTGTTTTTGAAAGATATATATTTATATCCCTGAGTTATCTCTTTATTAATTTCATTGGTATATATTTTTGTAATTTTGGTAGCTTTGAGAACTTTTATAATGTTCTAAAAGTATCTGTGTAATGTTATGTGTAAGATTTAAATCTTACTTAGATATTATCTAAGTTTACGTTGAGTCGTTGAGGGACAGAAATTATAAGGTTTTTCCTTGTGATAAACTCAATAAGAAAAAACAAACACTTATTAGTATTATTTGAGATGTTAAGATATATTCCCTTCATTTATTTTTATTTGTCCACTATGAATTTCATACATCTCTTAAGAAATAATGAATGAAGTGCATAATTTATATGATACACGTATTAATTGATGCATATATTTAATAAATTTGAGAAAATAATTATTAAATACTGTGGATATAACAGGAAAAAGAAAATTATCTTATCTTGATATGCTAAAAGTGACAAGTAAAATAAAAATCTATTTTTAGAATTTTGTGTTCTATGCAAAATGTTTTGTCAAAGATTTTGAAAACCTATGTATTGAAATGTCCCTGGAAAAACATTTAGCACTTCTGATCCTATTTTAAAATACGTGCATTGTGGTTTATTCATAATCTTTACATTTAAAAATTTTATGTTTAAGATAATTAATAAATACGTGCATTTCCGTATTGAATATTTGGATTTAACAAATCCTCAAACAGCCTTAATATTGGAGAAAAGCAAAAAGTTGTGAGCTTGGTAATTGAAATGGCAACAACCATGGTGCCCACGTGACCAGGGAAGAACTACAGTAACAATTTTCAAAAGGCCGTGTGCTTTAATATATTTAAGTGGGTCCCATATATTTCATAGGAAAACGGACGAGCCGTGATGTCAAGTTGTTTGTGTGAAAATTACCGTATAATCTTATTGTGAACAGGATGAGTTAACAATCATAAGGATGTAATAGACTATTTCAAATATGATTGTGCATGAAATAATTAAATTGCCCTTGAAAGGCAAGCACACATATCGTCCAGCTGCCTGTTAACTCTCTCTTGTTAGATAGTAGAATGAGCCACCATTTCACATGTCACCTAACCAATGCACCAACTAACACTTGGTTGCTCGCGCACAGGGGCGAGGTTACGTTCCTTCAAGGGTGGTCAACTGATTACCTTTCGCCAAAAAATTATACTCTGTATAAAGTAAAATAATACTTGTTGTTAATTAAAAATAGACTTTAAGCACCCTTATATAACTCAATGACAAAAGTTTGAACACCCTTATTAAATTTTCTGGCTTCGCCACCGTTCGCGCAGTATATTAAACAAATTTGACATGCATAGTGTATTGGAGGGAAGTTTTTTATTCGATGTTTGATATTTATATTGGAGCCCAATTATATCTGAATTTCGTATTATATAAGATCTTTATTCAAAAAAAAATACTCCCTATTAAAGATTTTTTCGTACTTAAGCTTCGAATCTTAAACCTCTAATTAAGGAAAAAATAATTATATTTACTGTATCATATCCTATACATAGTGGGCAGTTAACACACACAAGTGCGTGCATGCGAGAGAAGTAAGATGCGTGGCAGAGAGAAAACAAGCAGTTTTATATCATTGTAAGGGCCCCCTCTTTCCCTTGAAAGTGGACAAAAGTTGGATCGGTCCAAAACTGCTTGAAGTGATGATAAATTAAGATAAGTACAACACATTAAATTTAACTGATATTACATGCCAATTATATGAGTTATGTAAATTGTACTGGGCAAGTTGGATATAATCCGCACTAAAAAAAATTTAATGTAATAAACTCTGATAAAGTTATTGGTAAGAAAAATCGATCCCAAAATTTTCTACGTAACAAAATTACTCACTTAACCTTTGCAAGAGAAACTTTTAAGTATTCAGACATAAAAATTTAATAGGAGGCGTTTTACCTTCTTTGGTTTCGGTATTAATTTAATAAAAAAAAAAAAAATTTCATCCAAAAATAATAAAATAAAAATTACATGTTAATCTTAAATAAGTTGAGATGGATAAAATAAAAGTTATGCACAACTTCTTCTCGACTGTATTCCTTTCAACCCAAAAACTATAGAGCTTTAGTTTTTTAGGTGACTAATTCTTTTTTACAATTGAGTTGGAACGTCTAACATTTCCTATTCATACTTTGAAGACTAATTACAAGGCTCCATTTCTCCAGCTTTTGAGAACTGATTTTCAATGTTTTTAATGGTAAATTCTTTGTTATATACTAGTAATAGTTTTCTTCTTCTCCTCAAATTTTTAGCTCAGTGTGTTTAACTGAATTCCGTATGTTTAACTGAATTTATTGTGCTCCATTTAAGCTCTATATTTTGTATTATGAGAATTTTTTAGTCAATTTTAAATTATTTGTCAGCTTACAACATATCAATAATTGTGGTGCTTATGTTTTTCTAGTTATTTGGTATTGTCCCTTCTTATTTATATTTTTATTATTGTGGTGCTAATGCTTTCCCGAACGAAGAGTCTATTGGAAACCGTCTCTCTATCCTCATAAGATAAGGATAAGATCTGCGAATACACTACCTTTCCTAGATCCCACGATGTAAGATAATACTGAATATGTTATTGTTGTTATTTATGCTTGAACAAGGTGTACATCTGGAAAAAAAATTAAACGATATACATATAATAGAATCACAATATTATGAACTCATAGAATTTAAATTTTAAATTTGCTCTTATTTCTATATATCATTGCTCACATTACTTGCTTTTGCAGTGGCTAGTTATTCAATAAAGTTCTAAAAGTTGATGCTGAGGTACAAATCAAGAAGAGGGGTGACTAACAATCAAGTTCGTATGGCAGACCAAAGTTCTATTCCTTCTCCCAATTCCAACCAAAATCACAAAAATAAACCAATTTCATCCTTAGTTTCTCCAAGATTTTTCAATAGTTTTCTAACCAGAAGCTTATCTGACACTGAAGCTATTAAAACAACGGTAAATACGTCTCAGTTTCAAACAAGTCGGGGTCGGCTATATGATACTGAAATTATTACTAGCCCAAATTCCATTCTTGATAGCATCCACAATTTCAATCTTGGGAACCCTTTTGGTTATGATAGAAAAACATCAAAGCCCATCACTAAAAATCCTTCAAATGACAAGATGGAATCAGAAAGTATTGGACTTGCTCTCATTGATTCCAAGGAAATTAGTAGTGTTTCTAAGGCTTTGTTTGGAGCAAAGCTCAAAGTTGAAATCCCATGTTCTTCAACTGAGTCCCTAGAAGTTAAAAAAATTATTTCTGGGGATTTTGGTCATGAAGGGCTAAGCTTAACAGAAATGGAGAGTTCAGAGGATTACACTTGTGTGATAAGTCATGGTCCAAATCCAAAAACAACTCATATATTTGATAATTGCATTGTTGAAAGCTACTGTGGAGTTAGAAAATTGTCTGAATTGACACAAGAGAATGGATTTTTGGGAGGTGATTCATATTCTTGTTTGCCAGAGAAAATTCTGAGTTGTTGCAACTCTTACAAATTTGATCACACAGACTGCAAAGACATATACATGTAAGTGCTTGCATTAGGAATAGATCCTTTTTGTTTGTTTGTTTGTTTGTAACTATTGCTTATGTATGAGTTTTTTTTTTTTTGTTTTTTACTCGGTGTCTGATATCCGTATTGGAACCCGACTATATTTGAATTCGCGTCTCGTATGGCTTCATTCGGAGGAAACGTTCCCTAATAAAGAGATTTTTATATCCAGAACTCGAACCTGAGACCTCTGATTAAGGGAAGAGCAGTCTCATCCACTGCACTGCATCATTTAGTATATGAGCTTACAGTTTAGTAGTATTGGTAGATTGTATATCTGGGTTCGAGTTCGGTTTTCATTACAACTTAGTGGATGGTTCAAAATCAATTATTATACCTATTCAGTAAATTTTTAAACATATATAAATCGAACTAAAATTACTAGGTTCGAATGATCTCATACTTTACACTCGTCTTTCCCATAATAAGTGAATAAGTAGTTTTTTTAAAAAAAAATAACACACATTTTAATTGGAGCTTCGCAATTAAATGTAATCGGTTACACTTAGAGCTTGTTTGGATGGTTGTTCCCCATTATATCGTATTGTATTTTTAAAATAATGTTTGTTTTGATTGTTTCATTAAAATTAATTGTATTTTATAGTTAAATTTATTGTTCCGGGACAATAAAAAATATTCTTTTTTGAGACAATGAATTTTGTGGGGCGGGATTATTTCCTATTTTTCTTTTCAATTATGCCTTAACTTATTACTCCATAATTCTATTTTACTCTTCTTTTTATTCAGAACTTCTGCCGCCGACGTTAAAAGGTGTTTTGGCGCCTTCTGTTTTATTTTTTTCTCCTAATTTGCTTTTAACTCAATTCTAATTAGTCGTGCTCCTTTGTTTTGCCTTCTCCTGTCTCGCTCCTTTGTTCTGCTTTCTTAAGGTGTTTTGCCTTCTTTTGTTTTGTTTTGTTTTAAAAATTAATTTTATGCATAAGTTTTGTTAAATTTAACATTTAAACAATTGAGGTTATTTTAGTAAACTTATCAGTTACAGTACAACACGATACAATCATACCAAACAGAAAAAATATTATTTAACAATAACAAACAATAAAATATATCCAAACATTATATTCATAAAATGATACGGTACAGTACACGACAATATATTATAAAACAATGGGAAATAATAATCCAAACAGAGTGTTAGGTAGAAAGAGGGATGATCAAATGTTAGCACATAGTTTGGTTATGATGAATTTTCATGAAGTGAATTAAATAGAAAGAAAATATAGAATAAAATAATTGATTCTATCTAAGTTTTACCTAAAATTAAATTGTACTTTGAATTTTTATTTTGGCGTCTGAGTTCGGTTGCACATACTTTTATTTTATGGAGTCAGTTTGTTTCTTTCCATCAATACATGTATTAAATTTGAATATTAATCTTTCATAGTTTTTACTCATTTTATTTATTGCTAGACCACTTCTTTAAATGTATGTACAATTGTATTTTTAAACGTTCATGATGATTATGAGTGGTGAAAGCAGTAAATATTTATATTAGGATAGACTGCATGCATTATACTTATTAAAGTGCGGTCTTTCTTTAGACTTTGCATGAACATGAGATATCTTAGCTTGTACACCGGAATTGTCAGTATTACGATAATTATGAACAATATTTGTGTACGATTTAGACAGATGAGAAGAAATCACTTAAAATATTGTATGATGATGTTGATGATGGTGTTGTAAGAGCAATCTCTGTACATCCTGCAGGGGTGAAAAAGACTTAACTTGCAGCCATGAATGCAAAGAGATGATTTTGGAAGGCCAACGCGAGGAACCAAGGACTAATGAATCAAGAACTGGACGATGAATTGTACTATGATTTTAGGACTATAGTCTACAGTGATATTTATTTTCATGCTTATCTGCTTTGTCACTTTTGTAAGAATTTTGGCATCTTTAAAAGTGGATATGAATGAAGTCTATTTTCTAATACGAGTGAGATAAGACTTGTGGTGGACCAATGAGAAGGTTGTTGCTCCATCAAATCTAACGTGGTTTTGTTTGAATTCTTTTTTACTTTCTAATCTTTTACTCCATTTTCTTTGCCTTATAATTACGATGTATTCTCTTTAATAGTACAATTTAAGAGTTTAAGACTATGAGTTTGCTTACTTTATTGATCTTTAAAATCTCATAAATAAATTGAGAAGTTGACATCAACATAAAATTTGTCAATTCATTATAATTGTCGTTAGAATCGAATAAAAATTTGGTAAGTAATCTAGTATCGTAGCACCTGCTCCACCAAAGAAAAAACAAAAAGAGAAAAATATACAATATAGCTGCTTTAAGAATAAAAGTCAGTAATATATATATATATATATATATAATACATAATTAGTGTATATCTTTTTATATATTAGTCTTTATACTCGTACGTTACACGATTATTTGAACATTATTTCGTACAAAAGATAGTAAATTTTTAATTGCATAGGTATTCTCATAGTAACATTTGTTTATTTGTTAGAGCAATAAAATATAACTAATTCATGTAGCTAATAAATTACCATTATTAGTAAACTAATATTTGAATTTCAAAATCTAATTGGCCATTGGCTGTCCCTCCAATGGATCACTAGTAAAATAATTTTACTATTTGTAATTATTGCCATTATTTATAAGGTTCAAAAATATGTTATTTGACCGCATCTTTCTTAGAATATTTATTAAATTTTTATGTATATTTGTAGTTGTAACTCGTAAGTTATCATGTGATAAAAGGTTATGTTCTGCTTTGGCTACCTTGTAACTACTCTTTTAACTTCTTCAAAATTACCAAAAATGTCTGTTTATGTATGAAATAAAAAACAGTGGAGACAAAATTATCACATTCTTCATTAGAGTCCGGAACCAAAATATGATTCTCTTTAACACAAGGAACCCAAATAATTGAAAAAAAGAAAGAGAACCAAAGTACATATAACGCCCAAAAATTGGGCGCTATACATTAACGATAACTCTACCGTTAATGTATAGCGACCAGTTTTTGGCGCTATACTGCAAAAGCTGACAGTGTCAGGTATAGCGCCAAAAACTGGACGCTATACCCTTTTTTTTTTTAAATCTGCTTTGTTTCTGGACACAATAATTCAAATGCGTATAGCGCCCAATTTTTGGACGCTATACATAAAAAAAAAAAAAATAATCCCGGCTAGCCATTTCCTATATAAAGAGGTTAAGATTGTAAGAGAAATCATTCAAAAAATTTTAAGTTTCGTTCAAACGTTTCTTGCTGTTAAATACTCCAGTATTTTTTCATTATGTCTGAAGAGCGTAGAATAAGAGTTTCATTATATTGGAGGAGGGGNTCAGTGATTCTTAAAGTAACCGGAAGATATCCGTATTCCGTCACTCTGCAAGGGGTTGCTTTTTACTCGGAGTTTAACATCGACGATGATAAAACTTTGAGTGATTTTCTGAGGACTCTGGATGAATGCCGGGAATTTCTTGTAATCACAATGTTGGAGATGTACGTTAAGGTCGAAGACGTTCCCAAAAACGAGGTTGCGCGTAGTAGGGATAACCCTCAGTCATCGGGTGGTTATTCTGGAGCAGTTTTGCTGGACAGGTTCCGGATGAAAGAGTTTTTCTTGATTTAAACTTATCACCGCCGGCAAATGAGCAGCGAGAAAATAATTTCTATCCTGTTTTCCATAATTCACAAGACGAGTGGTAAACTTTAATTTTCATTTGTGTTAATTATGTACATTTTTGGTGTATTTAATTTGTATTAACGCTCATATATTTAACAGGGGGTACCGGCCGGATATGAATTTTATAAGTGGTCCATCTGGTAGTCATCACCTAATTGAAAACGTCCATCATGGAGTTTCATCACATTACGACATGTAAGTGAAGTGATATAGCTATATGGAAAGTATTTATTAATTTCAGTAGCTTATATTTTTGTTGGTTGTGCAGTAAAAACCAGCAAGTTGAACCACCCGTACTCACTCAATTGCCTGAAAACGACGTATTAAATCGGTATCTGACAGATGCACAGAGTGAGGAAGAGAACAGTGATTACCACAACAATGCCGATGAATCCGGAGACGAGACACCCTTTACTTGTGAGGATGGTGATGAGGAGGATGAGGAGGAAGGACCTGATTTGAAGAGAGATTATGCTCCNCTTGTCAAGCATGCCGGATGTGGAAGCTCCCACAAGGGATTTGGATGAAATTCGGATAGCAATGTGGGATGAGTCTAAACCAACGGTGCTTGGAAAGGGCATGCTTTTTCCTGATAAAGTGCGCATAAGCAGGGCTTGTGAAATGCACAACGTAAAAAAGTGTCGTGAGATGCAGGTATGGGAGTCAAGTCCGTTGGTATACAAGATTGTTTGCCGCATATGGTTTTGGCCATGTCATTGGATGTTGCGTGCGACCAAGAAGAAGACAGGTCTGTTGGAAGTGGGTAAATACATTCCCACCCACACATGCAAAATGGACACATTCAACGGGAATCACTTCAACTTGAATATTGACTTGATTTCTCTTGTACTTATTCCGCACCTCGAAACGTCCATAAGGTATAAAATCAAAGAGTGCATTACATCAGTCCACCAGGAATATGGCCATACCATTACGAAAAGAAAGGCATTTCTCGGGCGCAAACGAGCGTTTGAAATTGTCTACGGTAACTAGGATAAGTCATTTGCATCTCTGCCAAAGTACATGGCCGCACTGCAGCACTTTAACCCCGGGACGGTTGTTGAATGAAAGCTTGAGCGGAGTCCGGAAAAACCAGAATATATATTCAATTACATTTTCTGGGCGTTCAAACCAGCAATTGATGGATTTTCGCGTTGCCGGCCCGTAATATCCATAGATGGCACTCATGTCTATGGAAAGTACGATATCAAGCTATTGATAGCCGTGGCAGTAGATGCTAATGGACAGATATTTCCTATAGCTTTTGCTGTTTGTGCCAATGAAAGCACAGAGACGTGGACGCTGTTTTTGAACAACTTGAAAGAGCACGTTGTCAAACAGCATTCCGGTATTTGTCTAATATCTCATCGGCACGGTGGTACCTTAAGTTCTATGGAGAACTTGCCTGCATGGCAAGAACCTTATGCATACCACTGTTACTGTGTGAGGCACTTTAAGGCCAATTTTCAGAAAGCATATCCCAACAAGGATCTACATGATTTGATGAGGATGGAAGCAACAGACTACCAACAACATAAATTCTGGAGGCACATGGAATCTATCAGGCAAGAAGAAGAGGCAGCCTATTGTTGGTTAATGCGACATCACCCTGAAAAGTGGACTTTGCATGCAGATGGTGATAGACGATGGGGAATTCTGACTACAAACGTGTCAGAGTCTTTCAACGGGTTATTGAAGTCGGCAAGAGGATTGCCTGTCACAACCATGGTGCGGATGTCGTTCAAGCAGATGGTGGAGAGGTTTGTTGAACGGTCTGCAGCTGCAATGGCATTGATGGAAAGGGGTGTTGAATTTATGCCAGTGTCGATGAAGAGATTTGAGAAATACAGACGACGAGCACATTGACATTCATTTTTGCAGTATGATAACGAAGGAAATGTTTTTGAAGTTCGAGTCGCTATCCATCAAAATCGGGGGAATAATGTACATATGTAAATGAATCATCAATGTTATGCTCTTATGGGAAATGGTCCATCTACCACATGCCTTGCTCACATGCCATCAAGTGTTTTCAATGTATTGGTTTTGGGGAGACCAACTATGTTGATCAACAATATAGTGTTGCCAAGTATCTAAACACATATAATGGGTAGTTGCAGCCAGTGGGTGCTGAGCATCATTGGCCGTCGGAACCATTTAAAATGGTGTGCAACTAGTCCTATTTGCATCGAATACAAGTGCAGAAGAGAACGCGTAAACGAAACCAAATGGATGTTAGTGATACCGTTTATGCGCGCAAATGTGGTATATGCTCGCAAACATGACACGACCGTCGAAAATGTCCTTCAGGTGGTTTGGGTGGAAATACTAATCAAGCTTGTGGTGGGTGTTCTTCTAGTGTGCCTAACTATCCATGAGTTTATGTTGTAATAATTAGTTGTTTTGTTTATGTTGCAAGATTTATGAAATAAATTTATGTTTGTTAATTATGATTTGAACTTTTCTATTTTAGTTTTTTAAATGATAATTTAATAAAATTATGTGTATATTTAGCGCGGTTAATTACTACGTTAATTATGTATGTTGTCTTGTCGAACTGAAAAGGCTGACAAGCTGACATAAAGTTGTCTTGTCTTGTACACATCATGATATTTAACACAAAATATAGCGCGATTAAACAGTACGTTATGTGTGCATTTAGCGCGGTTAAATACTACGTTATGTGTGTTGTCTTGTCGAGCTGAAAAAGCTGATCAGCTGACATAAAGTTGTCTTGTCTTGTACACATAATGATATTTAACACGCAAAATATAGCGCGATTAAATAGTACGTTATGTGTGTATTTAGCGCGGTTAAATACTACGTTATGTGTGTTGTCTTGTCGAACTGAAAAGGTTGACCAGCTGACATAAAGTTGTCTTGTCTTGTACACATCATGATATTTAACACATAAAATATAGCGCGATTAAATAGTACGCTATGTGTGTATTTAGCGCGATTAAATAGCACGTTATGTGTGTATTTAGCGCGGTTAAATACTACGTTATGTGTGTTGTCTTGTCGAACTGAAAAAGCTGACATAAAGTTGTCTTGTCTTGTACACATCATGATATTTAACATGCAAACTATAGCGCGATTAAGTAGTATATTATGTGTGTATTTAGCGCGGTTAAACACTACGTTATGTGTGTTGTCTCGCCTATAAATAACGGGCTCATTCTAGTTATTTTGTGTGCCCAAAAATTACTAATAACAAATATTTCATTAAAAGTAAGGTTTTTTTTAACGCACAAATATCTCAACCTCTTCGCACACCAAGGTGCAAGTGTGGAAAAAGATGCATGATTCAATCTTGTTGGGACGGTGGTGAAGTTAGATGTCGATACTCGCACTGTGTGAACCAGTTTTACAAGGTTTCCGACGAACCTATTTGCAATTTTGAGGAATGGGTTGATGAACCATATTATTAGGAATGCTACAAAGAATCTTTGGAGCATCTTCATAATTTGTGTTTAAGACAATTGGAACATGAAAGAGGAAGTAAAAGAGAGATTGCAGAGTTGAAGGCGAAACTGAAGGAGGTAGAAGAAGAAAGAAAATCCCAATGGCATTGTGAAGCCCAAAAGGAACGTAAAAAACAATATAAACGGGAACTTGCGGAGGTGAAGACGAAACTGAAAGAGTTAGAAGAAGAAAAAGAAAAACTGGAAGAACAATTTAAGTGGTTGGAGCGGAGAATAAAGGGCGGCCAGGGCTAAACATTAACATGTATGTGTTTAGTGTATTTTCCCATGTCATGTATTTTTATTATGTTGGCATGCTATGTTTGTGTTTGTGCTGTAGTAATGTTTTCCTTGTTTGTTGTACTGAATTTTATTTTAATTGTACTGGAAGTTAAGTTTTAGTGATGGTGTTGTTATATGAAACTATCTAACGAAAGGGGAACTAAAAAAGTAAACGGCATATTATATAAATATTGTTGTTAATGTACACAAAAATATTATTTACACCAAATACAAAAAAAAAAAAAGGAAGGCCGAATCAATGTGTCCCGCATCCGGTGTGTCTCAACGCAGCTGCTGGCCTGAGGCGCATCCCATCCCACCCGGGTACGCTATCGGGATCATCATCATCAAGTCGTCTCCTTATAGCCGGATGCGGTGCCGAATGACATGTATCAGTGGTGCTGTCATGATCGATATAAGAGGTCGTCGGTCTAGTAGAAGGCTACATAAGAATAGAAAGATCAATATAGAAAAGTACATAATAATTCACAACAATTTAAATTATCTTACCATGATCTCGTCTGGCTCCTGAAGGTAATCATATGTCGCAACCACGTCTGCATCCCATGAAGCCTTAAAAAAGAAATTAATAAAGTTAAAGAAAACAAATAAGTTACAGTTAAAACAAATTCAAATTCAATACTAATAAACTCATACCTGCGCATGTGATGAGGAGCCATAACTCAGTCGGCGCCCACTATGCAAATCTCGGATCGGTCGATCCTCATAAATGGTAGACGGGCCTGGGAAGTATCTACCCCAATGCACTCCTGGAATACCCGTGCCCGTGATCAATAATTGACCCGACGGGGTCACCTGCGATGTCACTGGAGTGATGCATTCCATAGCAGCTGACATAAAGTTGTCTTGTCTTGTACACATCATAATATTTAACACGCAAAATATAGCGCAATTAAATAGTACGTTATGTGTGTATTTAGCGCAGTTAAACACTACGTTATGTGTGTTGTCTCGCCTATAAATAACGGGCTTATTCTAGTTATTTTGTGTGCCCAAAAATTACTAATAACAAATATTTCATTAAAAGTAAGGTTTTTTTTAACGCACATATGTCTCAACCTCTTTGCACACCAAGGTGCAAGTGTGGAAAAAGATGCATGGTGCAATCTTGTTGGGTCGGTGGTGAGGTTAGATGTCGATACTGGAACTGTGTGAACCATTTTTACAAGGTTCCCGACGAACCTATTTGCGATTTTGAGAAATGGGTTGATGAACCATGTTATTAGGAATGCTACAAAGAATCTTTGGAGCATCTTCATAATTTGTGTTTAAGACAATTGGAACATGAAAGAGGAAGTAAAAGAGAGATTGCAGAGTTGAAGGCGAAACTGAAGGAGGTAGAAGAAGAAAAGAAAATCCCAATGGAATTGTGAAGCCCAAAAGGAACGTAAAAACAATATAAGCGGGAACTTGCGGAGGTGAAGACGAAACTGAAAGAGGTAGAAGAAGAAAAAGAAAAACTGGAAGAACAATTTAAGTGGTTGGAGCGGAGAATAAAGGGCGGCCGGGGATAAACATTGACATGTATGTGTTTATTGTATTTTTCCCATGTCATGTATTTTTATTATGTTGGCATGCTATGTTTGTGTTTGTACTTGTGTTTGTGCTGTAGTAATGTTTTCCTTGTTTGTTGTACTAAATTTTATTTTAATTGTACTGGAAGTTAAGTTTTAGTGTTGGTGTTGTAATATGAAACTATCTAACGAAAGGGGAACTAAAAAAGTAAATGGCATATTATATAAATATTGTTGTTAATGTACACAAAAATATTATTTACACCAAATACAAAAAAAAAAAAAAAAAAAAAGGAAGGACGAATCAATGTGTCCCGCTTCCGGTGTGTCTCAACGCAGCCGCTGGCCTGAGGCGCATCCCATCCCACCCAGGTATACTATCAGGATCATCATCATCAAGTCGACTCCTTATAGCTGAATGCGGTGACGGATGACATGTATCAGTGGTGCTGTCAGGATCGATATAAGAGGTCGTCGGTCCAGTAGAAGGCTACATAAGAATAGAAAGCTCAGTATAGAAAAATACATAATAATTCACAACAATTTAAATTGTCTTACCATGATCTCGTCTGGCTCTTGAAGGTAATCATATGTCGCAACCACGTCTGCATCCCATGAAGCCTTAAAAAAGAAATTAATAAAGTTAAAGAAAACAAATAAGTTACAGTTAAAACAAATTCAAATTCAATACTAATAAACTCATACCTGCGCATGTGATGAGGATCCATAACTCAGTCGGCGCCCACTATGCAAATCTCGTAATGGTCAATCCTCATAAATGGTAGACGGGCCTGGGAAGTATCTACCCCAATCCACTCCTGGAATATACGTGCCCGTGATCAATAATTTACTCGACGGGGTCACCTACGATGTCACTGGAGTGAGATGCATTCCAAGGCTGTAAGACGGCATATCTGTCTCATGCATGCCACCTGCCATAGTAGCTGCAACATCATTAGCAGGAGCCTCTACTCCCCTTGCTGGGGACCACCTCCTCTCCGCCCACGACCATGTCGTCCGGCACCCTGGACTTGTCGGGCACCACCATCTCGTCGGGCACCATCAGCTCGTGGGACACCACGACCTCACTCATATTGCGCTGGGTCCATATAATCAGGCTCATGTGCCAAACGCTGATCTGATCGGGCTCAATGCAATGTCCAGGCAGCCACCTCCATGAATTGACGACTATAATCCTACATGGCCACAAGATCATGGACATGACTCTACATATGCAGTCCCATCTGATAGACGGTATGCAATCCAATCACTTGCACAAAGTAAAAAATATAAACTACATATGTGGCACTAAATTACAGGTATATAATTAATAATAACAGAAAACATACCAGGTCCTCGTGTCCCCCGGCGTACGGGACATACCGACCGTGCGCCGGATGAATGGGGTTCCCGATAAAAAGTCGGGTAACAAGGCGGTACCATGCCATATAATCCTAAATAGGCACCTCATGCATCTGCGTAGGTAGGGTCAACTCATCTCGCATGTCCCAAATACCCATATGTGCATTAAGCCATGCCATAAATGTGTAGTCGGCCCTGGACCGATCATCCCGTTGATAATGTAAAGCGTGCCAGGCAGGCGGCCTCGGTATAGACTGTGACAGGCCAAACTGATGAAGTACCCGCTCGGAGGCATGATGCTCGACAATATCGACGCATATGAGCGGGACAGAAGTCTTCCAAATATGTCGGTCGGACGAGCAATAAGCTGGAAGGGTACCGATCAACTCCTCGTTGTATGGTGTCCAGATGAACTATCAAATAAGAACACAAACCGTGAGTATGCGCAACACTAAGTTAATGTATACCAGGTAAGTTTAGTTAGATATTCACCTGTGCGCCCTCCAGCAGATCAAACATATCCCTGCAGAGGGGGAGATTATGATGGGCATCATACTCTCGTGCAAGTGTACGGCGGAGAACCCACCTCCTGGCTAGAGGGAGAAACAGAGGTGCTACAGTAGCCGTGGTAGAGGTGGCTGAAACTGCAAAAATCGCTCCCAGGCCCAAACCTAACATACAAAGTTGACGTAAGGTATAAGATTAATTCTAACTAGGTAGAGTTGTAACTAATGAACATATTATTTGAATATGTTGTCACCTGTAGAAGCGGCAGAAATCCACAAACGTCTCTATGTGTGCCCATGCAAGCCCGGCAGCCTGTACAAGTATGCGAGGACACCACCAACCCAGCTGTAAATGGATGTATCCTCGAACCGCTCAATATGATGAAGAAAACGGAGGCTCACTAGGTTCCTCGAAGTGTTCGGGAACGATACCCCCCAAAATAGAAGGAGCAACAACAACCTCGTATATCGTAAAATATCCTCCTTCGCTGACTCGCGGTGATAGTCTCATGGATCTGCTCCAGGTGCTCTCTAATAGGGGTTAACTGCATACGACTGGCCCCAGACGATACAGTCTCGTCCTGTGGCATGAAACCCGTGAGCCTGTGCAGCATATCCCAATAATCCGCCCGCGAATAATATCTCATGGCCATAGGCAGTAAAACGGGCAAGCCATCAGCGGGCAGGCCATATAAAACCTCAGCGTCCTGCAGCGTGATGGTGGCCTCGCCGATGGGCAGGTGGAAATTGTGCGTCTCCGGTCTCCACCGCTCAATCAACGCCGTGATCAAAGCCCAGTCGAGTTGTATCCGGCTGATCTCTATAATCTTATAAAATCCCAACTCCTCCAGGTACTGGACTACAAGGGATGTAGAACTCTATCCCTAAAAAAGTACCACAAGTCATCCACTCTCCTAGCGCGGAAAGTCTGCGTCAGTAACTGTCCGTCCCATATAAAATCGGATCTATGTTGGCCCTGTAGGACTAATAGATCAAACGACCGAGGGCCGGGATGTATGGGCGCGTCCATGTCGTCAACTGTATATTAAAACAACATTAATTTTATGTTTGATCTGTAAATTAAATAATAATTTTTTGAGATACACAATTTTTAGAGTTATACAATATTTATATCTATGGGTTCCAGGCTCGATATTTGAGTCTCAATAGCACCAAACTATCATTAATAATTATGTGTGTCAAATTCAATATTTTTTATAATGTTGT
>ML380117.1:0-25058 GCA_005239525.1 Nicotiana knightiana
AATAAGTAAAGATATTACCAGAGCATCGTTGTGCGGAAGCATTAATCCGCTGATATCTGCATCGTCGAAGTTTATATTGTCTTCTTCCATATTTTCACGAGCCCGTTTCCTATGTGTAATTGTGAACTTTATGGTTGTTTTGCAGATTACTCCATTTACTTCTTCACCTCCGTGTATCACGTTAACGGTTCGTTTTGGAGAAGGAGGCTTTGGGGGCTCCTGCATGTTCCTCATATATGCCTGTTTACCTTTATCACTAAANACAATCCGCATTTTTGTACCCATGATCGTTGTGGAATTCACACCAGTGATCTGGGTTCCTTCTACTTGGATTTGACCACATCTCTTTGGGCCACTTAACCTTGTCTCCCGTGTTCCTCAATATTGAGACAAGTTCATTAGTACTTACATTAACGGTATGGTCCCCAATTTGAGTATTACCTCTAGGTCGTTCATCTCGATCTTTTCTGGATCTAGACGAGGATGAGACTACGTCTCTTCCTTGTGATCTATAGTCCGACCTAGTTTTTTCGAACCTGGGGTGAATATTGCGTCCCGAGGGTCCTAAGTAAGGATGTACCTGTTTTTACCTAATCTTCTATCTGGTTCAGGACGTCTGGATCTGGAATGATCTTCACCTCTCGAACGAGCAATGATATCTTTTTCTATTCTGAGTTTAGTACTATACCTGTTATATATATCGTTCCATGTTGGAGCGGTGAATTATATTAGACTTTCCTTAAGTCGTCTCGTGGCTTCTGAGCTTTTATTGTTTAGGTTGCTTGGAAATGCCATGGCTGCCCAATTATCAGGCACCCTGGATAACTACATTCTTTCTCGTTGAAACCTGTCTACAAACTCATGGAGTAGTTCCGTGTCTCCTTGTTTTATTTTTAATATGTCTTCCATTCTCTTCTCAACTTTTTGTGCACCAGAGTGTGCTTTTATAAATGAATCTGCAAGCTCAGCAAAAGAGTCAATAGAATTTTCAGGGAGAAGAGAATACCAGGTTAGGGCCCCTTTGGTAAGTGTTTCCCCAAATTTTTTGACAAGGACTGATTAAATCTCTTGTTTTGTTAAGTCGTTGCCTTTTACCCCAGTAGTGAAAGCAGTCACATGGTCACGTGGGTCAGTTGTTCCATCATATTTGGGAACGTCATGCATTTTAAAATTCTTGGGTATAGGCAAGGGTGCCGCACTTGACTTCCAAGGTTGTTGAGAATACCTATCAACATCAATGCATTTGATGATAGGTGGTACTCCAGGAATTTGTTCGATGCGATCGTTCTGCTCCTACATCTGTTTCTGCATGGTTAGCAGTACATTTTGTAATTCTGAGTTATTAGATATACCTGGTCTCGTTTCGAGAGATTCATTAGGAGTATCTCCTCTGCCTGAGTTTGCCAACCCAGATTGAGAATTTTTCATGGTGATGGTGTTACTGGGGGTGGTATCGGCGGTGTAGGTAACGCTGCCGGTAATCCTCTCGCAAATTCTTGCAAAGCTTGGCTCACATACTCTGCAATCATTTGCTTTACACGATCTTGTTCCACAGTTTGATCATTATCACCATTGTTGTTATTGGATCTTTCTGGGGATTGTTCCCTTGAACCACGTGGGACTCCTGAAGGCGATGGAACTGGGGTTCCACTCCTTTGCTGGTTGTTGTTGTTGGAGTTTGACATAGTTCAGAGGATATCACTTGAAAAGCAGACAAAGATTCTCAGATTCCCGGTAACGGAACCAATTTGTTTAACCAAAGAATTAGACCCTTTGACTAAAGCTATTTTTAAGATAAACACGGGTTACTGATAATCAAGGAAATAGAGAAAAATGAATAACAGACCATATTGCCGAAATATAGAAAAGCGAAGTCAATTATATTCGAGAATTATTTTCCTTTACAAGCTGTATTCCCCTCCCTTATATAGGAGATTCCTATAATGTACAACTCTTGCTATGGTTTCTCATTAATGACTAATTATGACATTAATGAAGCGTTACAAAGGATAATGTTAATTGGGGTACGGTTACATAACGTTCGAGTAATCAATTGTGGGTCTTTGAATCTGCCTGTAGCTTTGTCTAGATTCATTCTGACCGTGCATCTCCCCTGATTTGATTAGGTTGAGTTTCCCGTGGCTAATAAGCTCGAGGGTTTACTGAATCGTGCCTCTTTGTTTACGTATCTCTTCAAACAATCACATCCAGCTATCGCGTTTTTCTGTGTCCACGTGACTGGCTGAGTTGTCAAAAGCTAGCTTATGTGTGAAACTCTTTTTTACCAATACAACTACGTGCCCCAAGAAAGCAATTGATTCTAACCAAAACTTGCACTTTGAAATCTTGGTATACAACTGGCTATCTCTCAGAGTCTGAAATAAAATCCGAAGATGCTACTCGTGCTTCTCTCAACTGCGCAAGTAGATCAAGATATCAAAATAAGCACAATCATAAAGAAATATAAATAGGGCTTGAACACCCGGTTCATCAAATCTATAAATGTTGTTGGGGCATTCGTCAGCCCAAATGACATCACTAGAAACTCATAATGCCCATATCGAGTCCAGAAAGCCGTCTTAGGGACATCGAATGCCTTAATCCTCAACTGATGGTAGCAAGACCTCAAATCAGTCTTCGAAAACACCTTGGCACCCTGAAGCTGATAAAATAAGTCATCAATCCTCGGTAATGGATACTTGTTCTTGATGGTGACTTTGTTCAACTGCCGGTAGTCTATGCACATCCTCATCGATCCATCTTTCTTCTTCAAGAACAAAACAGGCGAACCCCAGGCCAAGACATTAGGTCTAATGAAGCACTTATCAAGTAAATCTTGCAACTGCTTCTTCAATTCTTTCAACTCTGGCGGGGCCATACGGTATGGAAAATAGAAATGGGCTGAGTGCTCGAGGCCAAATCAATACATAAGTCAATATCTCTATCGGGTGACATCCCCGGCAGATCTGCAGGAAACACCTCTGGAAACTCACGAACAACTGGTACTGAATCCATGGAAGGAATCTCCGCACTAGAATCGTGGACATAAGCTAAATAATCTAGACATCCCTTCTCAACTATACGCCGAGCCTTCACATAAGAGATAAGCATTCTGGTAGAAAGGCCAGGAGTCCCCCTCCACTCTAATCGAGGCAACCCTGGCAAGGCTAAGGTCACCGTTTTAGCTTGACAATCCAATGTAGCATGATAAGGTGATAGACAATCTATACCCAAGATAACATCAAAATCTACAATTTCAAAAAGTAGAAGATCTACGCTAGTCTCAAGGCTCCCAATGGTAACTACACACAAACGATAGACACGATCTACAATAATAGAATCTCCCACATGTGTGGACACATACACAGGAGCACTCAAAGAATCACGAGGCACAACTAGATATAAAGCAAAGTAGAATGACACGTAGGAATAAGCAGAGCCTATATCAAATAGAGTTGAGGCGTCTCAAACTAGAACAATACATGTGATAATAGCGTCGGATGAATCAGCCTCAGACCTCGTTGGAAAAGCATAAAATCGAGGCTGGGCCCCACCACTCTGAACTACGTCCCTAGGACAGCCTCTAGCTGGCTGACCTCCACCTATAACGGCCTGACCTCCACCTCTAGCTGTCTGATCCCTTCCCCTAGCTGGATGAACAGGCGGTGAAGCAACCGGTGCCAAAACCTTGGCACAAGAACCCTGCTCCTGTGAGCTGCCTAGTGCCCGAGGGCAAATCTAGCAATGTGCCTCGGTCACCACAAGTATAACTGGACCTTGCATGTTGTGATTGCTGATTCTAAAGTTGACCCTGAAGCTAACCCTGTCGACTGGAGTAACCACCCTGAAAACTTTGGAGCAGAGGTACACTAATAGGAGCTGGTGGTGTACTGTAGCACTGTGAGATGCCTTAAAGCCTGAGAGGATGGGCTCTACCAAAAGTACCCCTGCCTTCAGACGAGGCGGCACTGAACCCACCGGAATGACGAGGCCTCTTATTAGACCCCTTCCCTCTCTCATGTGCAATAACAACCTCAACCTGCCTAGCAACATTAGCAATCGTCTGAAAGGAAATCTCATCCGCGGTCTCCTTGGCCATCTGTAGCCTGATAGGGTGAGTGATCCTATCAATAAACCTCCTCACCCGCTCTCTCTCTCTCTCTCAGTAGGAAGCAAAAGAAGAGCATGGCGGGCTAGATCCACAAAACGGGTCTCGCACTGGGTAACAGTCATACTGCCCTGCTGGAGATGCTCGAACTACATGCGATAATCCTCTCTCAGTGTGATAGGGAGAAACTTCTCTAGAAATGTGGGAACTACTCCCAAGTAAGTGTAGGTGACCCAGCTGGTCTGGTCAACATATAATCTCTCCACCACCTCTTGGTGGAACCCATCATCTGAAATACAACAAAATTGACCCCATTGGTCTCAACTATACCCATGTTCCACAGCATGTCATGGCAGCGATCAAGATAATCCTGTGGGTCCTCAGAAGGTGCACCACTTAAGTGAACTGGAAAGAGCTTAATAAAATTTTCCAATCTCAATAATGCCTCAGAATACATGGAGGTCCTATCAGCGGCCTGTGCCGCAACAACTGGCTAAACTACCCCAACTGGCGTGGCTGCTGGAGACTGATACTGGGGAGCCATCTGCTCCGGAGTGTGAGTAGTGGGATTCTGTGCTCCTCCCCCAGCCTAAGAGATGGCTAGTGCCACAGGAATGCACCGCCCTAGGCCACACTCTCCATAAGGCCCACTAAACGGACTAGAGTATCCTGAAGCACTAGGGTGTCGATGAACCCCTTCAGGACTTGAGTTAGTCCAACAGGTACAGTCTGAGCGGGAACCTCCTCATCAAAGTCCACCTGAGCCTCCACTGCTAGTGTTGCTGCTCAAGCTCTAGGTTGATCCTCGCCTCTGCCTCGGCCCCTGGCGCGACCTCGGCCTCGTCCAGAGCCCCTAGTAAGAGCTGCCACTGGGGGCTCTGGATGTTGTCCAGCTGAAGATGCAGTACGTGTTCTCGCCATCTACGAGAGAACAAGAGTAGAAGAATTCATATATCAATGGGAGTATAAACTCGCACGATAGAGAAGAATAGAATTGAAATTGTTCCTAAACTCCATAGCATCTGGAAGATAAATAAAGACATCTCTATACCGATCCTACAGACTACTAATCTTGATCATGACTCGTGAGACCTATGAAATCTAGTGCTCTGAAACCAACTTGTCACTACCCGAAATTCCTACCTTCGGGACCGTGGCGCCTAACATTTCACTTGCTAGGCAAGCCAATGTTAGAATAATTTTAACTATTTTTAAATAATTCGAATAAGTAAAACCAACAAAAAATAAATGGAGCCAAAATAAAAGTACAAAATAGCATAATAAACCAATATCTGGTACAACCCGAATCTGGAGTCACAAGTACACGAGCTTCTAGAAGTTCTACAAATCGAGTCTGAAATAAATACAACTGTCTCGAATGAGATGAACAGTAAATAAGGAAGGAGGTAGGGGACTTCAAGGTCTGCGAATGCCAGCAGATCTACCTCGAGTCTCCAAATAAGCTAATTCGAACTCGCGCCTCACGGACAATTGGGACCAGTACTAAAATATACACAAGAAGTGCGGAGTGTAGCATGAGTACAACCGACCCAATGTACCCCTTAAGTGTCGAGCCTAACCTTGACGAGGTAGTGACGAGGCTATGACAGGACACCCACGTAATTAAACTTGTACAGACAAAAATATACGAACAACATAACAACAAATAAGGATTTAACAAGTACTATTGGGAGGGGACATGCGAAAAGGGTACAAAATTCGGTGACTACAACAGGAAATGACAACAAGAAACAGTCAATAAACCTTCATCCAAATGAGACGGATAAACACAACGAATATAAATTTCACGGCATCACCCTTCATGCTTTCACTCTCAACCTCCCCATGAAACAGTAATAATGGCACGACATTACCCTTCGTGCTTTTACTCTCAATCTCTCCATAAAATGATAAATACGGCACGACATCACCCCTCGTGGTTTTACTCTCAATTTCATCATGAAATGATAAATATGGCACGGCATCACCCTTCGTGCTTTAAATCTGTTCTTCACTATGTATAAATAAACAATGGAACAATAATCGGCACGACATCACCCTTCGTGCATTAACACTCTCTCCCTTACCATGAAGCATTGAACATATAACATTTGGGAGAAAGAATGGTCAAGAATAAACTTTACATCAACAACGTTCCCCAATACCAAGCCTCAACTTCCAATAATGTTCAATTATCACAAATAATTCATAAATGCGAAAAGAATGATCAATTTAGTTATAAACTAGTCTAGACATGGATATCATTATCAAGAAGGAAATAAATCACGAGAAACAAGTTTCAACCGCATGCTCTAACCCAAACACAACGTATAAGTACTAGTCACCTCACATATACGTTGTAACCAACATTAAAACACGTAGCAAATAGTCAAACAAGTCTTAATCCCTCAAGTCAAGGTTAACCACCACACTTACCTCGCTCCATTAATCAACTCAAAGCTCAACCACGACTTTGTCTTTCAAACAAGCCTCCAAACCAACCAAATCTAGCAAATTATCAACCAAACAATTCAAAATAAGCCTTAGAAACTACTGTCGAATGCAACAGTTTCAGTTTAGGTCATTATTAAAAAAGTCAACAAAACTCAACTCCTCCCTGGCCCGCTTGGTTCGAACCCGAAATTCAGACCAAATTCCGATTACCCATTCACCCCCGAGCCCGGTTATGTAGTTTGTTTTGAAATCCAACCTCAAGTTGAGGTCTAAATTTCAATTTTACAAATATTTCTAATTCTACCCAAATCCGTAATTTCTACCATGAAAATCCTAGATTTTAGGTTGAAATATTATGAAATTTATTGAGTAATTAAAATAAAGTAGGTTAGGATCACTTACCGACAAATTATTTCTAGGTTTGAAAATTTGAAACAATGAGAATAATCCCGTCTAACTTAGCTTTTACCCAACTGCAGATGTCGTAATTGTGATACCATGTTCACAATTGTGAACATCACAATTGCGAGAAAGAGGTTGCAATTGAGAACTCCTCTCAGAATCCTAGTAATCGCAATTGTGATAAATTGGTAGCAAATCCGAACCCTGATGCCCTCGCAAATACATAGCTCTTCTTCGCAAATGGAAAGATCCTCAATAATATGTTGAGTCGCAAATGCGACTCTGCCTTTGCAAAAGCGGAAATGGCAAGTTCGTAAATGCGAACTTCACCTCACTAATTCGAGGACCCCTAGCCATGCCCAGGATCGCAAATGCGATAGTTTCTTTGCAATTGCGAGGCTCGCAAATGCGAGACCTGCAATAGACACAAGAAACATAAGGCACTAGCTATGATTCTAAGTCTAAAATCTTTCTGTAGCTTATCCAAAACTCACCCGAGCCCTCGGGGCTCCAAAACAAACATGCACACAAGTCCAAAAACCTCATTCGAACTCGCTCCGCAATCAGATCTCCAAAATAACACCTAGAACTACGAATCGAACACCAAATCTAATGAATATTTTCAATGAAACTTTAGAATTTTTATTTTAACAACTGGACGTCCGAATCATGTCAAACCAACTCCGTTTCTCACAAAATTTAGCAGACAAGTCATAAATATAGTAATAGACCTATACCAAATTTCGTAACCAAAATACGGACCCAGTAAACAAAGTCAAAAATTGGTCAAATGTTTAAATCTATTAAGCCTTTAAACTTCAAATTTTTGATAAAATGCGATAACTCGAGATAAGGACCTCTAAATTCGATTTCGGGCATACACCCATGTCCCAAATCACGATACAGACCCACCGGGATCGTCAAAATACTGATCCAGATTCTTTTTCTCAAAAAGTTGATCGAAGTCAACTCAAATGGATCTTTAAGGCACAATTTCACATTTTATCAAATTTTAACATAAAAGTCTCCCGGGAAAAAATATGGACTGCACACGCAAATCGAGAAAAGTTAAAATGACATGTTTGAAGTTTAAAATACAGAATAAAGGTTTAACTCTAGATGACTTATCGGGTCATCACATAATCCTATGGTCCAATCAAGTATAACATGCTAGAACAAGTATATATTAAAATTGATAATCCAATCGACAAGTCTATATAGTTTAAACAACATGATCAATAATGTTATTTTTTTACAAGGTCAAATCATGTCGATTGTCTACGTCTTCATCAAGCTTTTTGACAAATTGGTTTGTTTTGATTATTATTTTTTATTTTTAAGAGTGCAGCGTGAATCATGAGGTTGTCTTAGAAGTATAATGTATCTCTCAATGACAGTTCTAACACTTCGATGGCGTTTTAACAATTCCAAATAGAAAATATGTGATGTATCATATGATCTCCTTGCAATTAAAACACGGTCCAACTCTTGTTTAATATTTATCTTTAAATTTTCACAATTAGAATTTTGCACTAGTTATGTGTTTATTAGTAATGCTAAAAATAAAAATGTAAGCGAGCAGACTGACGAGGACAAGTCATGGAGAAGTATTTGACAAATTTTATGGGTAGCAAGCTTCCAAAGAAGGATGCATATGACACCTTAGATAAATTCTGGATTGAAAATTAAAAGGAGAGGAAAGTGAAATGCCACAAAAGAAAGGGAACTTTCAGAAATGACTATTGTTTGGAGGCTTATTATTGGGTGTAGATATAATTTAGCTAATTATATTTCATAGCTATTAATTGCTTGTCATGGGATATATGTCTTTGCATTCAATTTGGTTGTATACACTGTATTTAATTCGGATGTATTCGTTCTTTTATAGTTTACATTATATTTAATTTCACCTATTGAATTCAGTTGAATTCAAACAACAAAAAATCAAGAAGTAAGGTGTATAATGCTCTATTCAATTCGGTTGTATACTCTGTATTCAATTCGGCTATATTCATTATTAACTATTTTATATTGTATTCAAACTTACCGTATTCAATTCGACAAAAGATTAGAAAAGCAATGATATTCAACTGTATTTATTCATAGCTGCTTTTACACTCTATTTGTGTAAAGATCCCTTCTAATATTCTATACATATACACCCAAATTCGAGTGTATTCTGTATTTTTCAAATAGACTTTTGGATTTAGTGTTTATTTTTTTCTAGCAACAAACTCAGTGTAATCCCACAAAGTGAGTTTCTGAGAGGGGTAGACTGTACGCAAAATGTGACTCTACCTTTTGAAGGTAGAGAGGTTGTTTTTCAAATACCTCCGGCTCAAGATACATTGATTATACGCATATGTATACACACACATGCACATACAAAAGAAGAGAAGAAAGTTCCCCAGAGATGGCGTCTTCCGGCCATTCAAATCACCACCCTCCATTATCTCTGCAAATCACAACCGTCAAACCAAACCCATAATCACTCACTTCCAGATCTGAAATCATGAAGTTTCCACCCATCTCCTGTATCTAGATCTAACGTCGCCGGATCTCGATTGGTACACAAAAGAAGATCAAATAAACTGTGAAACTAAAAGCATGGGAAAGAGCTTACATCTACTAAGGACCCTCATACTAGAAGACATAGTTGATCAAATCGAGAAAGTGGAAGAGATCTTCTAAAAGCCAACTCTGGACGACGGTCGACGAAAGAGGGAAAAAGGAGAGAGAGTTGAGGGAGAAGAGAGAGGATTGAGGCAAAAATTGAAGGATCAGTTGTATATATTTGGACTTCGCTATAAGATATAAAAAATGATTATAAATTACTATTTTTAAAGTATTTTGATTATAATAAATAGGGTGCACTATTTAGCTATAGCATGTAAAATAAAGCACAAGTCTCATCAAAATGTGTGTTCTTGGACTCGATGTTATGTATTAGACCAAAGGATAATTTCGTGAGGTTTTTTGGGCCAAATTGGACAATGCGTGCAATGGACTTGAAATGTGACAAATATAATATTAGAAGGGATCTTTACACCAATAGACTTTTGGATTTAGTGTTTAGTTTTTTTAGCCGGTATACATAGATTATACAACAAATTCAATGTAATCCCACAAAGTGAGGGTCTGGAAGGGGTAGAGTGTATGCAGACCGAGTCTCTACCTTATGAATGTAGAGAGGTTATATATATATATATATATATATATATAACCTCTCTACATTCATAAGGTAGAGACTCGGTCTGCATACACTCTACCCCTTCCAGACCCTCACTTTGTGGGATTACATTGAATTTGTTGTATAATCTATGTATACCGGCTAAAAAAACTAAACACTAAATCCAAAAGTCTATTGGTGTAAAGATCCCTTCTAATATTATATTTGTCACATTTCAAGTCCATTGCACGCATTGTCCAATTTGGCCCAAAAAACCTCACGAAATTATCCTTTGGTCTAATACATAACATCGAGTCCAAGAACACACATTTTGATGAGACTTGTGCTTTATTTTACATGCTATAGCTAAATAGTGCACCCTATTTATTATAATCAAAATACTTTAAAAATAGTAATTTATAATCATTTTTTATATCTTATAGCGAAGTCCAAATATATACAACTGATCCTTCAATTTTTGCCTCAATCCTCTCTCTTCTCCCTCAACTCTCTCTCCTTNTGCGTTTAAGTCAATTCTTCATATCATAATTGGACTCATGCATTATGGTGGAGCAAACCTCAGTAAAGAAACTCTGTCCCTAAGAGCAGATATATGTAATGCTCATGATGAAGGGTGAGCTGATGAGAGTGCGTCACAGAGAAGAACTAACATATATCTAGGTTGGTAAGATTCCAGTGAAGGAATGCATATGACACCTTAAGCTTAATCTTTATTTAAAAAGGTAGGGAAAATTAAAGTTTAATATAAAATATATTACAATTTAAAATGGTATCCTCACTTTTGGGTTTTAGAGATTTATACAAATAGGATTATTTAGTGCCATTGTGTCACAACCAAAATCCAACTAGTCGCGATGGCACCTAAATCAACCCGCTAGGTAAGCCAGTTAACAATAAACCAGTTCAAATGGTATTTATTAAAAGAAGAAATGATAATGCAACTGAGCTATTATAAAAAGAATTCCCAAGGACTAGTAGTACAAGTCATGAGCTTCTAAAATTTAGAATTCACAAAGTTAGTGTAAGATAAATACATCATCTATCCGGATTATACATAAACAGATTTTCATAAGTCTAGAGCTACCATGAACAAGAGGCAGCTATAACCGAACGCAGATACGTCTTCAATGCTAGCTCCCTTCATACATCAACGTCAGCTTCCAAATATGCACGCAAGGTGCAGAAGTGTAGTATGAGTACAACCAACCCTATGTACTCAATAAGAAACAAACCTAACCTTAGGTTGAAAGTAGTGACGAGCTGGAACAAGGGTTAGATTCCAACTCCAATAACCAGTAACAGTTCATAACGATATAATAAAAATGGTACATGAAGTAACTTAGAGATATTATGCTTAGCTCATTCACAGTTACGGAAAATAGCTATGCTTTTCAAGTATAACAGTAAATCCCAAATCTTTCACCGAAAACACCAAAAATAAGAGTAAATTTGATAACTGTGATTTTTCCCAAAAACTTCCAAAAACAGGTAAGATGTTTCATTATCAAGTGGCATGAGGAAAGTAAATTTTTTTGCCTACATGTCAATGTATGCATGCCAACTATAGTACAATGTAGTGGTAAACCCATATGCATACTCTCGGTGTATCAATGCACTCAGTCCTCCCAACCACTCAATTCTCATAGTCACTCAGTCCTCACAGTCACTCAATCCTCCCAATCACTCGGCACTCGCGCTCAGTAGGTACCTGCGCTCACTGGGGGTGCGTACATACTCCAGTTGCGGCATGTAGCCCGCTCCCATCACAAATCAATAATACTTGCTGCAACGCACAACTCGATCCCATTAATATCCTCACAATCAGGCCCTCGGCGTTGCTTAGTCATCAATCTCTCCAGTCTCTCGGGCTCACAATGTCATGGAAATCAGCCTAAAAATAATGATGTGATGTATCAATAGATGGTAACAGATATTGAGATATGATATGTATATGAATGCGTATGACTGGGTATGTAATTGCAATGTAAGTAAATAACACAACAACATAAATGATCTCAATGGGTCCCAACAAAATAAGCATATGGCCTAGACATGGTTTCTAACATGAATCACAACTCAATTACTCTAGCACATAGAGATTTCATAGATACAAATAAGATTAGGTAACAACATTGTACCACAAAAATAACCGAGTCACAATTCACGCGGTGCACGCCCACACACCCGTCACCTAGCATGTACGTCACCTCAACACCAAATACATATCACGTATATTCAAGGGTTCATACCCTCAACACCAAGTTTAGAAGTGTTACTTACCTCGAACAAATCAAATCCAATACTGAGTAAACCAAGCGATGCTCCAAAAATACCATCACGCGCGTACCGACCTCTGGACTGCTCGAAACTATCCAAAAACAACTCAAATACATCAAATAAATCCCAAGAAAATAATTCCAAATGATAAAGGTCGATTTTCTAATCAAAAGTCCAAAATCTACCAAAACGTCAAACCCGTGCCCGTGCCTAGGAACCCGACAAAACTTACAAAATATGATAACTCATTCAATTACGAGTCCAACCATACTAGTTTCATTCAAATCCGACTCCAAATCGATATTCAAAACTCAAAAATTAACTTTATGAAATTTTTGACAACCCCCCNCAATAAAGCATGCTAAGGCGTGCAGCCCAATCCCATAAATATCACTCTCAAACAAGCCCTCGGCCTCACTCAGTCACCAATCTCTCCAGTCTATAGAGATCACAGTGTCATGAAAATCAGCCTAAAATGATGATATGATGTATGAATAAATAGCAACAGATCCTGAGATATGATATGCAAATGAATGATTATGTAAGTGTAATTTAAGCAAATAACTCCACAACTAATAGGACCTTAGTGGGTCCCAACAGAATAATCATATAGCCTATACATGATTTCTAACATGGATCACATCTCAATTACTCTAACACGTAGAAATTTCATGGATAAAAAAAGATTATGTAACTACACAGTGCCATAGAAACAACCAAGTCATAATTCACATGGTGCACACCCATACGCCCGTCACCTAGCATGTGCATCACCTCAACACCAAACACATATCAAGTATATTCAGGGGTTCATACCCTCAGCACCAAATTTAGAAGTGTTACTTACCTCGAACAAGCCAAAACCAATACCGAGCAAGCCAAATAATACTCTAGAAATGCCATACCATGTGTACCGACCTTCGAACGAATCAAAGTTAGTCAAAAATAACTCAAGAACATCAAATAATACCAAAGGAAACAAACCCAATCAATAAAGGTCGAATCTTTAATCAAAAGCGCAACGTCAACCAAAAAATCAAACCCGAGCCCGCACCTCAGAACTTGACAAAACTCAAAAAATCCAATAACCCATTCAATTAAGATTCCAACCATACTATTTTCACTCAAATCCGACTCGAAATCAATGTTCAAAACTCAAAAATTCATTTTATGAAATTTTAGACAAAACCCCCCAAATTTCACTTTTGAAATCATCAACCAATTGCCAAAAATGAAGATAGATTCATGAAATATAATTAAGAAAATGAGTAGAGAATACTTACCCCAATCCATGTGGTGAAAATCACTTCAAAAATCTTCCAAATCTGAGCTCCACAACTCAAAATATGACCAAATGAACAAAAATTTAATTTATATGCTTCCGCCCAGCTGTTCTGTCTCAATTCTCATGGCAAATGATCCCGAAAATCACTTTTGATGTCTCCAATGGATTTCTTATGAAATTATAGTCAATTTAGATTTTTGAATCACTCAATTTGACTATATAATGAAGTAGATATGTTGGTTTCAATATTTGCAAATAGTGCAGTTTTTTAAATACAAATTTAGTGGCAATTTCGTGATTAATTTAAAAAATCTAGCAACCAAATTCTTAGTAAAATGACCATAAATTCTTCATACGATGTCGAAACTTGATGATTCCAGTTGCTATAGTTCCAAAATTACGATAAGGATCAAATGCTTCAATCAAAACAAAAATTGGAGCTTATTTGCTTAATGTGGTACCACTTATGCTTGAAGAAATGACGTCGAAACATAAAAAACGAGCGCAACACAACATAAACTTATCCGAAACTCACCCGTACCCCTCGAGACCCCGTCCGAACATAAAAACAAGTCCCATAACATAACACGTACTTATTCGAGTCCTGAAATCACGCATAACAACATCAAAACTACGGATCACACCTTAAGTCAAACTTAATAAACTTTGAATCTTTCAACTTACAAAACTCGTGCCGAACCTTATCAAATCAACTCGGAATAAACTCAAGTTTTTCACAAAATTCCAAAAATGACATAACGAAGCTATTCCAATTCCCAGAATCACAATTTGAACCCGATATCATCAAAGTCAACTCCCGGTCAAACTTATGAACATTCCAAACCTTTAAAATTCCAACTTTAGCCAATTAGCACCGAAACCTTTTAGAAATATCCAATTGTAAATCCGGGCATACGCCCAAGTCCAAAATCACCATCTGGACCTAACGGATGCATGATATATGTCACGACCCCAATTTTTCGTGATGTTTTACGTGATGCATGATATATGTCACGACCCCAATTTTTCTGTAGGATGTCGTGATGGCACCTAGTCTCTACGACTAGATAAGCCTAACATTCGATAACAACTTGAAAAATATAATTAACAAAATTCTAAAACAAGTCTGATAAACTCATATAAACTTCGAAAATAGAATCTCAGCAATACACTCCCCAAGACCGGTGGAACTGAGCCATAAGCTCTACAGAGTGAACTAAAATGTCTACTACATCACTGTCCGAATGAAAATACAATAGGAAATAAGGATAAAGGAAGGTGACTCCGAGGCCTGCGGACGTGGAACATGTATACCTTGAAGTCTCCCAAAAATAGCAACTCAAATCAACTCTAGCGTCCGGCACGAGCAGACGTACCTGGATCTACATAAAAGATGTGTAGAAGCATAATGTAAGTATATACCATAACATTACCCGGTAAGTATCAAGCCTAACCTCGGTAGAGTAGTGACGAGGCCAGGTTAAGACACCTACTAGGATATAAATAAACAAAAGGAAAACATAAGAACAAATAATAATGGAAAGCAGAGAAATAACTAATACGAAACGAGATAATGACATGAACTAATACCAGAATTTAAGCATGGAAATAACATAAAGAAAGCAATAAAAGAGAACCACAATGATCATATACGGACAACAACTGATAGAACAAGGAAGAATAAAACAACAAGAAATGTTCCTACCAAAACTCTTTGTAACATGAGCTAAACAACAAGAATCACAACAAGGTACCGCCTCATGTACAGTAAGAATCACAATTGAGGCACCGCCTCGTATTCATATTTCTCAATTTCAATCAATATCTTCCCTTATACCGCCGCATGATCTTTACATTTCAAATAGGTTTTGAAAATAGTTTTTTTCGAAATAGCTACACGCACTTTAGTCCACCTTATGACGTCATGTGGCTTCACGTAGTTCCCCTACAAGCAACACGCACGGAAGTCCCACCTTATACAGCCGCATGCACATTAACCCCAAGCCTTATACCGCCGCATGCACGTCAATATCACATCACAATAACAACTCAGACAACAAATGTTCATACATCATAACTTGCCAATAATCATCAATATCAATATTTCTACAACAATAGCCCACGGCTCCAGCACAACGTGTACAAGAATATCAACAATAACCATGAACGTAAAATTCTCAACAAGAAGATATCTCAACAATTGTCAAGTACGCCTCAAAGTGATGCGATTTTCACAGCTTCATTACCAATAACTCAACAATGAGAAAGATAATGTGTAACTAAGAACTAAATACAAATAACTCGCAATGGAATAAATAACATGACTTCAAATGAGAATAATAGCAACGAAAGAGATGTAACAATGACTTCAAATAATGATAATTAACACTGAAAGAGATAACATATACAATGACTTCAAGTAATGATAATCAACAATGAAAGAGATGGCATGCATCTAATAAAGGGGCAACAAGTTCAAATAAAACATGAAAATAATTTACCAAGTAGGATGCAAAACAAGTGTTAAACAAGTCAATTAAGGCATGTACGGATAGACTAACAAAAATAAGAATAGATTGACTATGAGAATTTAGAACACGATATGGCATTTCAATTAAATCATGTAAATAGTCTAAGTAGCCTAAACCAGTCAAATATCACACACAACCTGTGTAACCGCTCATCACCTTGCGTACACGGATTTCACATAGCACAGATGAATCAATCAATACCAATCCTAAGGGGTAGTTCTTAGAAATAACTTTTCCCTTAAATTTGCCTCCACACGGCTCAAATCTAACCAAAATCGACTTAATATCATCAAACAATACAAGGGAAATCAATCATAATAGATAAAGCTATAATTTTTACACTTTACCTAAAAAGCTAACTAAATTCAACCCGGGGCTCGCACAGTCAAAACTCAGGTCCAATGGTAGATTCCGACTACCCATGACCCCACGAGTTCATATATCTTATTAGTTTCAAAATCTGAGTCCAAAACGACTCTCAAACCTTAAATTCTTATTTTTTAAAAACTTGTCAAAGTTTCACAAATTTTCACTTTGATTCACATGATTTTGATGTTAAAATCTACGATACCTTTATGAAATATGATTAGAAATTGATTAGATTCACTTACCCAAAGTTTGTAGATAAAAATCCCCTCTCCAAATCGCCTCCTACCGAGTCTAGGATTTTAAAAATGAGAGAATGTGCAGAAAATCCCGTTTCCCAGTCCTTTGTACTAGCTGCAATTGTCGCATTTACGAACCCTTGCAATTGCGGACCAGGGCTCGCATTTGAGAACACTAACATCCTTAGTCAATATCGCGTTTGCAATAAAAGGCTTTTGATTATGAGTGGAAACGGTCATCGGAAGAATAGTACCCAACAAGAGTCGGGGTCGATTTTCACTTGGAGTTACTATGGGTGTAAGGGGTATACACTTGACGAAAGAAAATGGAACAACTAAGTTGCACTTCCAAACAAAGGGTTTTGATTTCTACATCTAATTTTACTCTAACAATTATAAGCTAAGAGAAAAAACTAGAAAGCGAATGATTGCTTTTAGGTGTTTTTCCAATTAGTTAAAAAGCCTAGGGATGTGACCTTAATCTAGGTGTTCGCCTAACGGGTTAAATACATTAACACTTATTTTGTTGATTGGGGTGTATTATAGCTCTCAACTCTACATTACCCACTAAATACCTTTCAATCATAGAGTAATTTTTCCCAATTTGGCTTTCTAAAGCCCAAATGGGTATCAAACTAAATAGTTGACATGAGCTCTAGTCGGGTTCTCACTATCTCTAGTTTGAACCCTTTAATCAGGCTAATTAAACCCTTAATTAGCCCAGTTCCTTGTTAGCCAAGTTATCCTAGACTAGGTCCCTCTTTCTCAAGTAAAAACCAAGTCAAAAAGGCACGAGTCAATGTTTGCAACCATTAATTCTAAAATTAAATCATAAACTAGGCTAAGTAATCAACACTCAATCATAAACAAATATTAAATTAAATACCCATAAGGTTTACATACTAAGGTTGGGTCAGAACCCTAGTAAGAATCTAGCTACTCATAGTGAGAAATGAAGAAAACAAAGAATAAATGATAATTAAACTCATAATCAAAGATTAATATGATAAAATATGATGTTTAAATCCTAAAATAGTCACAAACTTCATAAATAGCAAAATACAACGGCTACAACAACTCAAACTCCGAACTTTACTTAGAAATATGATTCTCGTCTATTTATAGTGGCCCAGAATTCGCTAACAAAACTGCCCCTTGGGAGCACAATTCCATGTGCGGTCTGCATATTTCTTCACACAGGATCTTGGATTGTGCAACCGCACAATTCTGGTTTGTGCCTGCAAAGCATCTTCTACAGCTGCACAATTCTTGTGTGGTCCGCACTTCAGGCAAGGTTTCAAGTCTTGGTCATTTACACACTCTCTGAACTTTGACTTCTTTGTCAGTGCAGACCTTGTTCTGCGGTCGCACAATTCATGTGCGGTTCGCAGATCAACTAAAACTCTACGGGGCTTCTTCACTTGTTATGCGGCCACAAAGGGAATTCTGCGGTCCGCACTTTCTTCTGCGGACCGCACTTCTTATGTTCTGCGCCCCTTCTTTTCTTGTGAGTCAGAACACTCCTTTTTTAGTCGAATATCGTAACGGGAGCCCAAACTTCCAACATTCCTGCAATTTGCACACTTTCATTAGTTTTGGGAACATAAATCAATACTTTCGGACTACAACAAAAGCAAAAAAGGTTCTAATAAGTGGTCAAAATCCACACTTATCAACTCCCCCAAACTTAAGTCTTTGTTTGTCCTCAAGAAAATAAATTATTTCTCACTTCTTCATAATTAAGGGTCATTTCAGCGAGTCAATGGTGATCCATTCACACATCAGTTGGGACCAACAATTACCCACACTACTCATGCATTATCAACAAGGCGACAAGTCAAATATTCATGCGCACATAGTTCTAATGTGACATTTAAGCTTCAATAATTGACTTTACTCATCGAGGAGTCTTATTCTATCATGTAGGTCATGGTGGACTCCAAACTCTTTCTCCTCTACATTCCATTTGCCAAGATCACTTAAGAAATTAGCACTCAATCTTAAGATTCATGAAAGGTTCACTCATCTCTCACAAGAGAATATCACAAGTACGGCTTCAAGTACCATAGGCTTGCCCCTCATGTAGATCGCCACTAATGTAAGCTCACTCGGTGCGAAGTCAAGTAGGACTTCTTTCGGGTTGTAATGAATGCTTTTGGATTAGGGTAGGATACCATATGGGTAAGTGGTTACACCTTTCCTTAAGCACTCCACATTTTCGTTTCTCGGCTCACAATTACCAATTCTTAAAGGTATTTTCTTTTCATTGGGGATTAGAGAGACTTAACATCACTCTTTCTTGTTAATTTCATTCTTTTTATCCCTTTTTTAATTGCTCATGTTAGATATCATTACCTCTTCTTGAATCCATCAACCCTTCCACTTCTTCACTTTTTGCATTTTTTTTGTTCTTTTCTTTCTTGTCTTCTTTTTTATAGAGATCATTTCTTTTCTCTTTTTGTGCCTTGATACCTTTTTCAAATTCCTCATCTCTCCACCAAACTTATATTTTAAGCCACTTATTTCACAAGAGTGTTAAGAAAATTCTCGGTGCCAAGAGAGGGTCACGATAAAATGGGTAAAGGCTTATAACATTGTTATCAAATGGGAAAGGCTAGAGGACCAAAGGGGTTGACTAGGGATAACGACATTGGTTGGAAATAGAAATCTCAAACGGGTCAAGGAAAGCCTACAATCACTTCTCACAGACCGTTCGCCTTGAAACATATTCGGGGAAAGTTTTAGACCGTTCGCACAGATACTTGGACTAGCAACAATTCATATCACCCCTCATGCAATTAGATTGTAAAAAAGGATAAGGTCGAGATCCTACAACGACCAAATTCAAGTTTAAAAATCACTACGGTACATTATACCACTCGATGATCACCAAAGTCAACTCAAGAGTCACAAAGTCACTAACTAGAGCTATTTCTTTCAAAAACCTTGTCTCTAACCATAAACACGTAGTTAAGTGTGTTGGTACCAAATGAATCATGATTAAATTTTTGAGAATGACTTGATTAGGTGTTTTTATTCATTACTACTACTATTATTACCTAAACACAAAAACTGACTCATTCCCTTAAGAAGGTTTTCATGCCATCCATCATTGGGACAAGTCACCCAGTTCATACCTTTGGAAAGAACCGTGGCGTTAGGAATTTCAAAGGCTTATTATCTACCAAAGCATATAAAGAAGCTACTTAACAAAATAAGAACTAATATGGAAAAGATAATAAGCTAATGAGCAATAACTACTAAAGATAGATAGATATACATAAGAAGAGAGAGAGAAGATAGATAAATACAAATAGATAAAAAAAGAGTATCATCAAATTATTACAGACCAAATGCATCCAAAGTATACCAATGTATCAAAAAAACTCCACCCCTGAATAAAAGTAATCATTGTCCCCAATGCTTAGCAAAATAAAAGTAAAAGAAGAGAGGGTGAATAAAACACCCTAGGGATCCTTGGACATTTCATTGTCCCCAGTAATATCATCTCCCTCAGGATCAGCCAACTGGATCTCATCATCATCAAATCTAGGCGTGGTTGGGTTGTCGAACATTGCACGCACTGCCTTAGCAATGTTGGCAGCAAGGTCTGGCTCGTCATACTGGCCAGCAGGTGCCACCGATGCAGATGGTGCTGAAGGATTTGGGGCGGATTGGTGCGCACCAAGAAGCATATCAAAACGATTGTCTCCAGCTGTAGCAAGTCTAGTCACCTCCCTCCGGAGCTTGTCCACTGATTTCTAGCTTACCTGGACTTCTGATCACACCCAACTATACCCTTATAAAAGAGAAGCGGTCGTTGCAAATATAATCCAATTTACAAGTCCGGAGTCGAATCCTCAGGGAACTAACCTACCTATTACAACCCTTAGTGATGCTAATATAAGCTCAGACAATTTCCGGATGCAAGATTTTTATCAATAATTATTGGGTTTTTTTAACTGAAAGAAATGATATTAAAACTAACAATATTCAAGATTAAAGATAACTCAAAGGTAGAAAGATCTAGGGTATTGACTTCCCCAATTGCTAGACTAATTCTGACTCTTTTGATATAATTTCACCGTATTACTCTATGATCATTATGAGCTATGGGTTACCGCAATTATCTCTCGATCAACTATGGTAATTTACTAGAGCATTCTCTCGAACTGCTCTAGCTGATAATTTATGCAGCTCTGAATTATCCCACCAAAGTTTCATTATTTCTAATCCCACTTTTTAATTCAAGTAATGAATCTCTTCAATTAACCAAAAGTGGTGTTGTTCAAAACAATCTAACCTAGTATTCTTTCTCAAGCAATACAAGGCAGTTAGACACGATTAATCAAGGGCCCATTCAATTAATCACCATACAAAACATAGTTGAACAATCATAGATTAAACCCGGCTCGATTATAAAAAAATTGAGTCAAAACTTCATCTAATAATTGGTTCCATCAACCCTAGATGGATTGTTTAACTACTCATGCTAAAACACAAAGAAGGCATAAAATAATTCATAATTCCCAAAATAACGACAAAAGATGGAGAATAGAAAAACTCTAATTGTAGCTTGGTCTTCTCACACTTGTTCTTGCCTCCAAAGTGAGTCTAAAACTAGCTTAACACCTTCTTGTATGAGTTTATAGGGTTTTAAATAGGGCTAGGATAATTTCTCCCATTTTTGCACTTAGGTCCTTGAATTTTCTGAGTGTTTCAGGACTCGACCGCGCCCGAGGCAGAACGCGGCGTGACTGTGGTGATTTGTGTATTTTCTACCTCGTGTTGTTTGGCCCACCACGTTCCAGCCTCGGTTGACCGCGGTTGTGGTGGGCTTCAGTCCATCCATCTTTCGCCCTTAAGAGTGTAAATAGCGTTTATATAGCCTACTATCAACACCCCACACTTAAATCGTTGCTCGTCTTCGAGCAACAAAACCATACTCTACAGGCCTAATCATCACAGGATAGCTTCCCTACTCTTTATACCCAGAAGACTTCACACATGTAGACTACTTCAGCGCGACATCCTAGACTCGAGAGTGGACTCCTTTATAGACTCTCCTACTCTCAGCCAGAGGTCTAAACTTACCTTCCCTTCATGAATCATGTGCCTACTCACTACAAAAGAGACTTCTATTATTTACAAATCACACACTAAGGAACTCGAATACGACATGTCACTCACCCTCAGAAACAAATTCTTATGCCACAAACGACGCACCATAGGCTCGCCCGTAGTGTAATACTCGACTAATCGAGCTCGTTCGATCTAGAATCAAATAAGACTTTATTTAGTTGTAATGTTGGCTGCGGAACGGGTAGGATACATATGGGTATAGTGACTGCACCTCCCTAAACACTCCACTACATTGTGTACTTTTAAACTCTTGATTTTGTCAGACCTTCATTCCACCATTACATTATTGTGTTAACCCTTTATTCTTTTAAGCACACTTTTTATTTTAATAGCCACCACCAATTCGAGACTTTTTTTTTCCTGGTAGCCTATAGTATTGCTTATCAAACAGTGCAATTTTTTTTCTTTTCATGTCCCCTCAATCCCACTTAATAGCCCAACCAACCACCCCACACTTATAATTTTTTTTCATATCCATTACACTTCGAGTGCTTCTAATAGGTGATAGGGTTCAACAAGATAGGATATTTAAACCTGGGTTAGGCTTGTAATGTGGTTGCCAAGGAAAATAGGCTTACAGGCTCAACGGGGTTGACTAAGGTATATGCACGTAGGTAGGAGCAAGCATATATAGAAAGGTTAAGCAAAGAAATGCCTATATCATTTTCCAGACCAAAAAAGACTACCATTTCGCTTTGTACACACACAGGGAAAGTTCTAGGCATTGAATATTAACACAGAATACACAAAGCCTCACTTACACATCCCACATGACTCAATTCAGTTAGGATCATCAGACACACTACTCTAAGCACGTGAGCCATTCAGGAACATACAATTTAAGGCTTTATTAGAGTCAACTAAAGAGCCTAAGTGTCACACTAAAGAAATCTTTATTTCAGGTACCATAGAGTTAAGGGGCCCTATTTCCATTTTCGTTTCTTGCCCAAGACGTCCTAACTAGAGAAGAAAAAAAAAACTAACTATACCCGGTTCAAATGTAAACCCTTGGAAAGAACTGTGGTATAAAGAAAAACCAAGGGGGAGTTGATACACTACCTAACAAAAAAAAATCTTTTTGTGTTTTATTTACACTCACTCCCCTCAAGAAACAGGTCCATCGTCGGGAAGAGTCCAACATAATTTCTCTTTTTTTTTATTCGACTCAAGTGCCTCAAGAGACCCGTCGAAAGGTGTCCATCTTCGGGCCGACTCGACAATAATAAATAACAAAGCAAATTATCAAACAAATCAAACTACCAACAAATATACACATATACATACAACAACAACCAGTATCCCCCACCCCACACTTAAAGAATTGGCATGTCCTCATGCCATAAACAATAAAGCACAGTGAGGTAAGGAGACTTCCCTGGTGTCTAGTCTTGGTCGGAGATAGTGCCCGGGTCGAGACGACAGGCACGTCCTATCGCATGTAGCCAGCCCATGATCTTCTTTTCTGACTTCACACTCTGAGTGGCCAGAGTGTCAACTCTAGAAGTTAGGTCATTGATCGAGGTGCGTAAGCCAGCCACATCTTGCTCCATGGCTGATATCTGGGTGCTCCGCCGAGGCCGAGATGGACCCGCCGCATCAGGAACTTGCACTGGTGGTGCAGTGGCATGCATATCCTCATCCTCATCATCCACATCAATAGCCACATGCTTCTTCTTTCCAACTGTGATTTTACTGGCCTTGAAAGGGGCCTTCTTTGCGAGCTTCCCATCGAAGATGCGATTTTCGGGAACATTTGCAGCACGGCACAACTTGGTGACCAATGAGGGGAAGTAGAACCCTTTTACTAACTCCGGGGATCTAATGAACATTTCTCTCATGGATTAGCCGGGCCACATCGAAGTCATGATGGTTGACAAAACACCACACAACCACTGCTCGAGGTGCATTTACATCTGTGGTGTTGCTGGAGGGAAGCAATCGGCTACATATGATGGTGAGCCAGTATTTAGCTTCCCAAGTGAGGGATTGGGAGTTCAGAGTGATGCCAGGCTTTATCCAGATGGGTTCCCCTGCCAAACAGATTGTCTGAACAATAAGGTTGCACGTTACAGGTGGTGTCTGATAGGTCTGGTAGTAGTCTACCTCTCCTGAGAAGACCGGTATCCTGTATGACCGGCATATTGCTTCAAGGGATGCAGTTACCCGTATCCTTCAAACTGTGACCACCCTATTAGCATGTTCGGGGAAATTCGCATAGAATTCTCGGACCATCAAAATATTTGCCTCCTCTGGTTCATCAAAGAAGACGTACAGTTGGCGTCTCCTCAATTCATTGAACATCGCAGGGCTTTCAATCTGCATGGAGGACCTGTCAATAGGTACATCATGCACCATCTTCCTGGCTGCCTTTTCTTCGAATCTCTCTTCAGCTGCCTTTGAGAAAAAATGAGTATTGTCAAAATGGCTTGCACTAGCCGGGGCTCGAGCCCTGGATGACCCTCCTGGGCTGCTAGCGGAGGAACCTGCGGTCCTTCTTTTTCTGGACTGATGCATTGGACCTGTCAAAACAAGGTTTATTATTATTGAGGGTTCGATTTGTGTGACCCCCGGGTGGTTACTCAGACTTCCCCACCACTAGGGCCACATTACCAATTTCAGCTCAATGGGAAATGTTTCAAACACATGGTGTGCATAGAACTAGTCATGCCTATATTAACCCGTAGAAGTACAAACCCTCCTCAAATTCAATCACAATCCTCTACTAACATCAACCGACCAACATAATTTTCACCCAACAACGCCAATTTTTGTTTCACCAAGTCACACTACATTGATATACAAAAGAAAAAAAAAATCTAATCTATACATGGTAGAGATCTACCATTAAAATACACAAGAAAAAGAAAATAAAATAAATAAAAGAAATTAAGAGAGAATAAGGAGAAGAGACTTACTTGAATATGGGAGTGGAGATACTGGTGGTTGGGGGGGGTGTAGAGGAGAGAAGAAAGGTGTGAGTTTGGGGTGGAAGAATGAGAGAAGGGGGAACGGGGAGATGAACCGTTGAGGAAGGAGAAGTGAAGGAGAAGAGGTTTTGTGGCCC
>ML380117.1:25079-47319 GCA_005239525.1 Nicotiana knightiana
AGAAGATGTTGGGTAAGTGGGGGAATATGGGGGGGAGTTAGAATATTAGAAGAGTAGGGTGGGGAAAAAGGAAAAAAAATACCTGAGTACTTGCCACGGTCGCGACGCGGTCGGCCGCAGTGAAGAAGAGGTTCGAAACCGACTGTACGTGACTTGCCGGGGTCGCACCGTGGTCTGCCGCGGTCGCAGTGAGTCAAAACAAAAAACTTGTTACCTGTCGCGGTCGCGCCCCGGTTTGCCGCGGCCGCGGTGACGGTGTTCCGAGTTTTCTTTGTGTTTCTAACATTTTTAGCCAACCGGAGTTGTGTCTTGACCCCGTCTTCCCCCAATATGCACTAATCATTCTCTGTACACTAGTAAATGGGTTAGTATCATATACATTAATTACAACAACAACACAAAAGAGAAAACAAAAGAAAAAAAAACAACATGGGTTGCCTCCCACAAAGCGCTTGATTTAATGTCGCGAAACGACGAATACAACAATCAATGGGTTGCCTCCCATGAAGCACCTGATTTAATATCGCGCACGATGCATACTCTCGCCATCACTCCTCATGTGTGTATTGGGGCTTCTCCAAGGTTATCACCACGTTGTCCCCTTTTTCTTCACTCATTCCAAGATAATGTGTCAACATCTGCCCATTCACTGTGAATTTGTTCGTCCCATCTTCTGATTCGATCTCCATAGCTCCACTTGGAAACATTTGCACCACTTTGAACGGTCCTGACCATTGGGACTTCAACTTACTCGGGAACAACCTCAATCTTGAGTTGTATAGAAGCACTAATTTGCCGGGTTTGAAGTTCTGATCCAAGATGTGTTTTTCATGCATCACTTCCATCCTCTCTTTATATAGTCTAGCACTCTCGAATGTGTGGAACCGGAATTCCTCAAGCTCATGCAACCCATTAACTCAGTTGGTGCTCTTTGTTTCCATGTCTAAGTTCAACTGTCACAATGCCCACAGTGTTTTATGTTCGAGCTCAAACGGGAGGTGGAATGCCTTACCAAATACCAACTTGTATGGTGACATTCCAATTAGAGTTTTGAAGGCTGTGCCGTATGCCCACAATGCATCATCTAACTTCTTAGCCCAATAAGTTCTTGTTGCATTCATTGTTTTTGAGAGGCACTTTTGATTTCCCTATTGGACACTTCAACCTGCCCGCTTGTTTGTGGGTGGTATGGTGAGATAACCTTGTGGCGAACTCCATATTTCTCCAACAAGCATGGAAATGTTGTATTGAAAAAATGAGAGCCACCATCACTGATTATGGCTCGGGGGGTGACAAAACGTGTGAAGATGTTTTTCGTTAAGAAATTGGTCACTCTCTTCGCATCATTCGTTGGGAAAGCAACTGCTTTAACCCACTTAGAGATATAATCAACGGCAACCAGTATATACTTGTTACCGTATGAGCTGACGAATGGCCTCATGAAGTCGATCCCCCACATGTCAAATACTTCCGCCTCTTGGATTGTGGTCATTGGCATCTCATGACGACGGGATATGTTACCCGTCTTCTGACATTCATCACAGTTTTTGACCCAAGCATGGGCATCCTTGAACAATGTAGGCCAGTACAGTCCTGATTCTAGCACCTTTGCTGCTGTCCGGATTCCTCTAAAATGTCCACCATATGGCAAAGCATGGCAAGACTACAAAACAGAGGGTTGATCTTGCTCAGGGATAAACCGCCGGATCACATTATCAACACATATTTTGAACAATAAGGGCCCGTACCAATAATAGGCACGACAGTCCCAAAAAAACTTTTTCTTTTGAATTGAGGAGAAATCATGTGGTACTATACCGCATGCCAAGTAATTAGCAATATCAGCATACCATGGTGCCTCCTCCATTGTCACAACAAGTAATTTCTCATCGGGGAAAGTCTCAATGATATCTTCAACCTCTATTCTCTTTTCTGCCCCTTCCAACCTCGAGAGGTGGTCTGCCACTTGGTTGTCTGTCCCCTTGCGGTCGTGAATCTCCAGGTCAAATTCTTGTAGCAACAGAACCCAGCGAACCAGGCGGGGCTTTGACTCCTTCTTTGCTATCAAGTATCTAATGGCTGCATGGTCAGTATAGACAATAACTTTCGAGCCAATCAAATATGACCTGAATTTGTCGAAGGCAAACACTACCGCGAGCATTTCCTTTACAATTGGGTGCATAATTTTCTCCTTACACTGCCCCAAGACTGCTCCTACCACATAATCACGGGCGTCGCACATCAGCTCGAATGGTTGCTCCTTGTCGGGTGCGACAATAATGGGTGCGGTCACCAGTCTCTTCTTCAGCTTCTCAAATGTCAACCTGCAAACATCAGAGAACACAAAGTGCTGGTCTTTTTCAAGAAGCTTACATAAAGGGTTAGAAATCTTTGAAAAATCCTTGATGAACCACCTGTAGAATCCGGCGTGCCCAAGGAAACTCCTCATTGCTCTCACCGAAGTGGGTGGTGGGAACTTCTCAATTACGTCAACTTTCGCATAGTCTACTTCAATCCCTTTTTTGGAATCTATGTCCCAGCACTATTCCTTCTTGTACCATAAAATGGCACTTCTCCCAGTTTAGCACCAGATTGGTCTCCACACATCGTTTGAGCACCCTTTTGAGGTTGTGGAGACAATCTTCAAATGAATCTTCTATGATGAAGAAATCATCCATAAACACCTCTATAATGTCTTCGACCATGTCGGTAAAGATGGCTAACATACACCGCTCGAATGTGACCGGTGCATTTCAAAGTCTAAAGGGCATTCTCCGAAAGGCAAAAATGCCATACGGGCATGTGAAGGATGTTTTCTCTCTATATTCCGGGGCTATTGATATTTGATTTTACCCCGAGTATCCGTCCAAGAAACAAAAATGGGATCGCGCAGCTAACTTGTCCAACATCTGGTCAATGAAGGGTAATGGGAAATGGTCTTTTCGGGTGGCTGCGTTTAGTTTCCTATAATCCATGCAAATCCCCCACCCGGTGACTGTACGAGTTGATATCAACTCGTTCTTCTCATTTTGTACAATAGTCATTCCGCTCTTTTTTGGTACACACTGGACGGGGCTCACCCAATTGCTGTCAGAGATGGGAAAGATGATGTCTGCATCCAGCCACTTGATCACCTCCTTTTTCACTACCTCTTTCATATACAGGTTCAACCTTCGTTGATGTTCCCTGGAAGGTTTGTGCCCTTCTTCCAGAAGAATTTTGTGCATGCAGAAGGCCGGGTTAGTACCCTTTATGTCTGCCATGGTCCAACCAATGGCAGTTTTGCACTCTTGCAACACTTTCAGTAATTGTTCTACATGCACAGCTAGCAAACCAGATGATATGATAACATGCAAAGTAGAATTGGGACCCAAGAAAGAATACCTGAGGTGGGATGGAAGTGGCTTCATCTCTAGTTGTGGTGGTGTCTCAATCAATTGTTTTGCAAGTGGTGTAGCTCTCTCCTCTAAATAGAAGGGCTCAAATTGAGGTTCCCTCTTCCAAAATCCTTGGACTTCGAGTGCCATGACCTACTCTCCAGCCCTTCGCCATCCATTTCCTCTAAATTTGTCAAGCAGGCTCCCAATGGATCTTTGGTATTAAGGGTCTCATATTCGTCATGCAAGATCACATCTACCACCTCCACTAGTGAGCAGTTTGCATATTCACTGGGTCTCCTCATGGATTGTTGGACGTTGAATATCATTTCCTCATCGTTCAACCTCATTTTTAATTCCCCAGTCTCGTAATCAATCAGTGCTCTCCTAGTGGCTAAAAATGGCCTTCCCAAAATGATGGGAATCTCCTCGTCTACTTGGCAGTCCAGAATAACAAAGTCTACAGGGAATACAAACTTCCCCACTTGCACTAGCACATCATCAAGAATCCTTGTCGGTCTTTAACCGTGTAATCAGCCAGTTGCAACAGCATCGAAGTCGGCCTAGCTCTGCCAATGCCCAGCTTTGTGTAGATTGTCAAAGGCATCAATTTTATGTTGGATCCTAAGTCACACAATGCTTTTGTAAAATCATAACTCTCAATGGTAACAAGAATAGTGAAGCTACCTGGATCAGACATCTTTTGATCCATCTGTGTCAGAGTTACCGTGGGTAGGTCCTGAAAGTCAAATTTTCGCGACATCAGGTCATTAATCATCTTTTCATAGCCTGGAATTTCCCTCAAAGCATCCATCAGAGGAATATTCAATTGAATTTGACGAAGCATCTCCATGAATTTCCTATATTTCTCTTCTTTCTTTAGTTTTGCCAATCTCTGAGGGAATGGTGCATGCATCACTTTTTGCCCACTGCTTGCTGGCTGTTCTTTGTTGGATTTCTGTGGCACAAGAGGAGCCACTTGTTCTGCAACTTGTTCACTTTCTTTGGCCTTACCCTTTTCAACCTGGGCTTGTTCAACAACCACTTCCGTGAGTTCTGCTGATTCATCTATCTCTACTGGAACTGGAGTGGCTGGAGTAGTCTCTCTTCTGGGTTGAGCAACCTCTTACTCCCTGTCTAAATCTCTCCCATTCCGGAGACTGACTGCCATCAGTTGATTCGGGTTTTGCTCATTTGGGTTAATGTTTGTGTCAGACGGCAATGCCCCCAGTGGGGTGGTTATTTAAGGCCATGGTCAGCTGCCCCAGTTGAGTTTCAATCCCATTAATTGTTGAATCATGTACTACCAACTTTTCCTGCATCTTACCATTCGTTCCAATGAGTTGCTGTAGCATACCCCTGATCTCAACCATGTTGCTATCTTGTTGCTGATGAGGTGGTGGATATGTCAACTGTTGATGGTGCTGCTGCTGATAGCCCTGTTGTCTCTGATATGGAACTACTGGGCCTTGTGGTCGTACACCTCCAGGTTGTGGCATGTTAGGTTTGTACTATTGGTTGGGTGATAGCCCCCATTGTTGTCCTCCTTGATGCAAGGGGTACACAATCCTTCATTTGTTGTATCAACGATATGCACTTGCTTTGTACCCATCTCGTCAATCTTCTTCGTCAGTATACTCATCTGAGTCATGAGTGTGGCTATGTTCTCTGCATGTGAATTATTTGGTTCAAGAGGAACTGAATGCACTATTGGTGTCAGAGTCGTACCTCTCATCATCCCCCCTGAATTCTGATCCATCTTATTAAGAAGGATTTTGCACTCAGTGATTGTCTTGCTCAGAAAAGCACCCCCAGCTGAAGCGTCTACATTTGCTTTCAAATTTTTCGCTAGCCCCATGTAGAATCTCTGGCCGAGCATCTGGTCTGGAATACCATGGTGAGGACACTTCACTAGCATCCCTTTGAATCTTTCCCAAGTTTCCTGCAAGGTTTCAGTGGGCTTCTGCTTGTACTGCAATATCTCGTCAATATGTCTTGCAGTCTTGTTGGGAGGGTAGAACTTGTTCAAGAACTGCTTGACTAATTCCTCCCAAGTGGCAATGGAATTTATTGGGAGTGAATTCAGCCGATTCTGAGCTTCACCAGTCACTGAGAACAGTAACAGTAGCAGCTTGATGGCTTTCGGGGTCACATTTGGCTGCCTTTGGGTCACACAAATCGACAAAAAAAATTTCAGGTGTTGTTGAGGGTGTTCAATGTGTGACCCGGAGAACAATCCCTTATTTTGCAGAAGATGCAACATATTGTTGGTGATATGGAATGTCTCCGTTTGTATTTGAGGCATAGCAACGGCGGTGGCAAGGTTGTCAGCTGTTGGTTGTGCCCAATCATAGAGTGCAGCTTCTGGCACAAAAGGTGCCACCACTCCATCGTTTGGTACAAGAGCTACCCGGTTGTTTGCGTTGACATTATCCACGTTTTCCATTTCAAGTTGTGATAAGTGTTTGTCCTTCTTGTTAGCACGGTTTAATGCCCGAAATGTTTTCTCGGGGTCTGAGAGTCCTTCAAGAAGGTCACCAGTCCTCGAAGAGTTTCTAGGCATACACCTGAATCACACAAGAATTCAAATGTGAGAATTTCAATGAAAAATTATTTAACGCCATAGAAAATTGAGCTAAACTAAGAATTCTAGCGATACTTCTAAGTTGTAACAAATAACACCGTTAGTTCCCCGACAACGGCGCCAAAATTTGATCACGCCCAACTATGCCTTATAAAAGACAAAGCGGTCGTTGCAAATATAATTCGGTTTACAAGTCCGGAGTCGAATCCTCAGGGAACTAACCTACGTATTACAACCCTTAGTGATGCTAATATAAGCTCAGATAATTTCCGGATGCAAGATTTTTATCAATAATTATTGGGTTTTGTTAACTGAAAGAAATGACATTAAAACTAACAATATTCAAGATTAAAGATAACTCAAAGGTAGAAAAATCTAGGGTATTGACTTCCCCAATTGCTAGACTAATTCTGACTCTTTCGATATAATCTCACCGTATTACTCTATGAGGATTATAAGCTATGGGTTACCGCAATTATCTCTCGATCAACTACGGTAATTTACTAGAGCATTCTCTCGAATTGCTCTAACTGATAATTTATGCAACTCTGAATTATCCCACCTAAGTTTCGTTATTTCTAACCCCACTTTTTAATTCAAGTAATGAATCTCTTCAATTACCCAAAAGTGGTGTTGTTCAAAACAATCTAACCTAGTATTCTTTCTCAAGCAATACAAGGCAGTTAGACACGATTAATAAAGGGCCCATTCAATTAATCACCATACAAAACATAGTTGAACAATCATAGATTAAACCCGGCTCGATTATAACAAAATTGAGTCAAAACTTCATCTAACAATTGGTTCCATCAACCCTAGACGGATTGTTTATCTACTCATGCTAAAACACAAAGAAGGCATAAAATAATTCATAATTCCCAAAATAACGACAAAAGATGGAGAATAGAAAAACTCTAATTGTAGCTTGGTCTTCTCACACTTGTTCTTACCTCCAAAGTGAGTCTAAAACTAGTTAACACCTTCTTGGACAAGTTTATATGGTTTTAAATAGGACTAGGTTAATTTCTCCCATTTTTACACTTAGGTCCTTGAATTTTCTGGAAGTTTCAGGACTCGACCGCGGTCGCGGCAGAACGTGCGCGACCGCGGTGATTTGCGTATTTTCTGCCTCATGTTGTTTGGCCCACCGTGTTCCAGCTGTGGTCGACCGCGGTCACGGTGGGCTTCAGTCCATCCATCCTTCACCCTTTTCTTGCTTCTTTTCACTTGGATTCTTTTTATTGGCCTTATATTCCCGTGATTGACTCCAAAACGCTCCTAAATGTCTTCTGAACGTGGATTATTTCCTCCAAAGCATAAAAATACTATTTAGAGCATTTTGTTGTCATTTTTTCACTTAAAACAACACTAAAATATGGTTCATTAAGAGTTTAAATAGCGTCTATATATCCTACTATCAACTTCCTCATTTTCTTTACTTCCTTTCCTCAGCTCCTCAATAACTGACTCGTGCTGCACCAATGTGTCCATGATAGTCTTCTGGTTGTCCAGAATCTTCTTCAGCGTCTTATCAATGTAAGGAGCATGTGGTGCATGTGTAGTGGACTTTGCAGTTTTGCGGTAGGAGTAGTTGTCTACATCTAGTTGTTGAGACTCGCCAATGTCTGGGAGACTCGCAGCGTAAATAATGGAGTAGTGGGTGTGGGCACTAGCCTCAGAGTTGTGGTAGGAGCTGTGGATGATAGTGGAGGCATAGAAGCGGTAGTGGTAGAAGGATCATCAGAGGTGGATGGAAGATCAGTTGTCCAGAAACTACCACTGTTGGCTCATCAGACTGGCCTTTGGTGGTAGAAGGCTGGACTTTCTTCTTTGGGTTGCTCGCATCCATCAATGAATACCAATTGAAGGGCTTCTTCATCTTCACTTGGTGTCTAAACCTCTCGGCTCTACCTTTGCATTGGTGAGGTACTCTGTGATAGTGTTGGGATAAGGGTAGGCCGAACTATCATGCGGTGCAATCACTGAAATGTTGGACGACATCACGACACCCACATTGATTGGGTACTCGGCCATAATGGAAGCCGCAAGAATTTCCCGATGAATTGGAAGGTGAGTCTCGTTTTGGCATGGATCCGATCGGCTACAAACAAAGGTCTGTCACCTCTTTGCCTCAAAGCTCAAAGTACTCTGCTGAATGGGAACCCCAATGGTAATCCGCGGTGGTGCTAAGATCTCAGCCAACCAAGGACGAACTTCCTCCTTCATTGCACACTTCTCCAGATACTCCTTTGGCTCAATATCCTCGAAGCCCAAGTATGCGTTTAGCGTATGCTGATCAAACCTCACCTTGAGGTTGCGCACTTTGGTCACCTTCGTCCCTTTCTTTATATGAGAACCATTGTCATAAAATTCTTGAACGAGGTATACTTTGGCATCTTCCACTCTCTCGGTGAACCACATCCAACCCTTTTATTCTCTGAACTGCCTCAATATTGTTGGGTTGTATTTATCAAAATCTTTCAAAAGAAATTGTCGCTCAAGTGTCAGTGACCTCACTGGACACCACATACGGAAACTAGTGAAGGCGGCCAAGCTGACAAATCGATCCTCCCAAACCTCCTTATTCTTTAATCTCTCAAGACCTGAGTTGTAGAATCTCTCCTTCTGTCATCATCAGGGATGTCATGTATAACGTGTGCCTCAGGGACTGGTGTAGCTCATGGCTCAGAAGCCTGTCTAGCACTTTCCGACCCCTCGGAGGTGCTGTGACAGTAATACGGCTCGTCCTTGAGCTTGAATCTCCCATACGGCCTCGACGGTATGGCCGCCTGCTCCTCCTAAACAGATGCTGAGTTGCCCTCTAACACCTCATAGGACAGGACATAGGAGCTAGACTCAGAGAGGTCTGCACCTATCCCTCTGCCCCATGTGGGTTTTTTCCTGATTGTCTTGGGTTGGCCAAGGGGCAAGGTACCTTTACCTCGACCACGAGAAGATTCACCTCGTCCCTTTGCCATGTCCCTCGGCCTCTTGATCGAATCATTATTTGTATCAAAGAAGAGAAGATTTTTAGTTGCAATTAATTGTTCAACACACACAGGACTCATGTAGGTAAGGGAGAAACACTTAGAACATAGTGGGGTTATGAAGTTAATAAAGGCCTGCAGGATAAGAGATTTGCGGTCCGCACATTTTTGACATGTAGCCGCAGAAGGAATTCTGGTCCGCAGATATTTGATGTGCGGCAACAAGAAGGAAATGAGGTTCACATATTTTAGGCTGGCACCACACTTCTGAGTCCAAAAAATTGTTAACTCTATGATGACAGAGAAATGGCCAATCTGCGGTCGCAATGCAAAATCTGCGATTTGCACAATTTGACTTGCGGCCTCACTATTGAGTCTAAAAAATGTAGACTCTGATGACAAAGAATGGGCTAATTGGCATCCTTAAGGGGAAATCTACGGTCCGCACATTTTAACTTGCGGCCATAGATTCCTTCCTTACTTGAATTGCAAAAAATCAATATCTGCGGATCGCACAATTCATGTGCGGCCATAGAATTCAAAAATTACAAGCAGAAAAGTTTTTTAATGTAGATTTTTCAATATCTTGCACAAATAGGCATGGAAACATTGTAAAAACATGAAATTTCAACAACTCAATCCCATTAGAGCATGTATCAAGTTTACCCAGTTCAAATCTACCCACATGGACACACAATTGAATTCTAGTAACAGATGGCCTAAAAAGAACTAAAAATCTACAAGTTAAACTAACAAAAGGAATTTACATGAAATTGAAGCATACCAGATAGAGTGAGTGCAACGAATGACTAATCGAGGTGGTTGTGTTTGTGCACAGTTGAAATCTCCAAGAAAAATTAACATGGCAACATTGTTTTGTTCAAAGAGGGAAAAGTGTAAAATGAGCCCTACTGTTCTATTTATACCAAACATTTTTAGAAGGGAACAGAGACGAGTGCAGCGCACATTTTCATGTGAGCTTTACTATGTGGAGAGTAACCCAAGAAAATTCCCTCATCACTTTTATCATCAAACTTACCTAGAGCTTCTTTTCCATTATTATGAACAAAATATTTGCACCCAAAGTCTCTCAGGTGAGTGATGTTGGGTTTTCTTCTTCGAAGTAACTCATAGGGAGTTTTCTGAAGAATGAGTCTGACCATGCATCTATTTAGCAGGTAGCAAGCAGTATTGATTGCCTCAGCCCAGAAATTCTTAGGCAGTCCACTGGCAATTAACATGGTCCTCCCCATGTGTTCTAAGGATCTATTCTTTTCTTTCTACAATCCCATTTTGTTTGGAGTTCTAGGTGCAGATAAATTATGGCCAATTCCATGTGATCCACAGAACTCAAGAAATTTTAAATTTTCAAATTCAGTTCCATGGTCAGTTCTTATACTTAAAACATTACATGCTAGCTTTTGTTGGATCATTCTGACAAATACACAGAAAATATCAAAAGTTTCATCCTTGGATCCCAAAAACAAAGTCCAGGTATACCTGGAGAAGTCATCAACAATCACAAACACATACCTCTTACCTCATCTGCTCCTTATTCTCATTGGTTCACATAGGTCCATGTGAAGGAGTTTAAGAGGTTTAGAAGTACTTACAAACTTTTTAGATTTAAGGGATGACCTTACATGTTTCCCTCTAACAAAAGCATCATATACCTTTTCAGAGGTGAACTCAACTTTAGGTAGCCCAATGATCAAGACCTTTGCTGCCAACTTGTTGAGTTGAGAGAGACTGACATATCCTAGTTTTCTATGCCATAGCAGTGGATCATATTCCACTACACTCAACTATGTGTGCTCATTCTGGAAAAGTGACATAATCGATATCTTGTAGAGATTGTTATGTCTCTTACCCTTTAACGCAGTTTCATCAATATCAAGCTTTGTGACAGTGCAAATTTTGGAATTGGCGGGAAAGCACCTAGCTCGAGTGGAAGGTAACTTGTTGATGATCAAGTGGTGCAAGAAGAAGAGATCATGAACAATGTTGTGCAACCTAAGGATAAAGTTAGGATTGATATTGATTATAGTGTGGAAGAGACCCAAGAGGAGGTGAACCCGTCTAGGGAGCACAGTATTGACATGCCAAAATCGGTAGTGCAAAAGGCTAAGGCACCATTGCCTAAGCCTCACCTCCATACTCTCAAAGACTTGCCAAGCAAAATGGTTAGAATCAATTTAAGAATTTCATTCAAGTGATGAAGAGTCTTTCAATCAATGTGCCATTAGTTGGAGCTTTGGAACAAATGCCTGATTATGCAAAGTTTATGAAGGATCTTATGACAAAGAAGCGGTCAATGAATTTTGATACCATCAAAGTCACTCATCAAGTGAGTGCAATTGTGCATTCATTGGAGAGTAATCAATTCTTGTGCAGTCTGCACTTCAGGAAAGGCTTCAAGTCTCGGTCATTTGCACACTCTCTAAACTTTGAATTATTTATCAATGCATACCTTGTTCTGCGGCTGCACAATTCATTTGTGGTCCGTAGATCAGCTAAAAATTTGTTGGACTTCTTCATTTGTTCTATGGCCGTAGAGGGAATTGTGTGGTCCGCACTTTCTTTTGCGGCCGCTGAAATCCTTCTGCGGACCGCACTTTTTAAGTCATGCGCCCCTTCTTGCCTTGTGAGTCGGAACACTCCTTTTTGAGTCGGATTTCATCATGGGAGCCTAAACATCCAACATTCCTGCAATTTGCACACTTTCATTAGTTTTGGGAACATAAATCAATACTTTCAGAATACAACAAAAGTAAAAAAGTGCTAATAAGTGGTCAAAATCCACACGTATCAGCCTCGCAATTGCGAAGTTGGGAACCTCGCAAAAGCAAATAAATGTTCGCAAATGCGAACTAGACCAAAATCCTGCTGACTTCGCAAATACGAAGGGGAAGTCGCAATTGCGACATCTATTCCCCCACTATCATCTTCGCAATTATGAGACTGGTGTTCGCAATTGCGATAACTGAGCACCAGCAACACCAGCAACACATTTTCAGTTAAGAACCATTCCGATACATGCACGAAACTCATCTGAGCCCTCGGAGCTCCAAACCAAACATCCACACAAGTCTAGAAATATCATATGAACTCGCTCGAGTGTCAAAAAACAAAAATAACATCTAAAGCTACGAATCGAACATTAAAATGCATGAATTTCAAGTAAAGTTCAAAAATTTCTAGAATTACAACTAAACGTATGAATCCTATCAAATCAACTCCAAATGACACCAAATTTTATAGACAAGTTCTGAATACCAAAACAAACCTATTCCTAATCCCAAAATCAAATTCCGAACTCGGTAGCTAAAAGCTAACCTACGGTCAAACTTTTCAACTTCAAATTGCTAAATTCGACAAAACAACACAAATCAACCTACACTCTACAAAAATCAGTTTCGAGTGTACGCCCAAGTCCGAAATCACGATATGAAGCTATCGGAGCCATCAAAATACCGTTCCGTTGTTGTTTTCACAAAATTCAAAGTTTGGTCAACATTTATAAATTAAATTTCTAAGTCAAGAATCAAGGGTCCAATCAACCCGAAAGTTTCCTGGGACGTAACTAACCAACCTCGCAAGTCATAAAATCATAAACACACATGTGTGAAGCATAAAAAGGGGGTAACAGGGTGCAATTAGATAAAACGGCCGATCAGGTCGTTACAATATATCACTTATTTGGAAAAAAAATATGTACGCCTTGTAGTAAACAAATTTTCTATTGTTGTGTAAATTATTCAAATATTTTTTTAAAAATAATGTCAATTTTTCAAGAAGGAAAAAATCAAGTTGTGTTACATAAAGCGAGATGGGAGAGTACTGATTTTTCTATATAAAATTACAATTAATAATACCTAATAGTCTATATATTAGATTATTTCTAAATCTATGTCTTACTTGAATTCACACCTTATAAGATAAATTAAAAGTGACCACTGTAGATTATATTGATTTATCTTCTTAACTGGTCATTTACTCCCTACTAGATAATGTTGGTCTAAAACGATTCAAAAATACCCTCAACACGATGTGATATATGGCTAGATTTGTATGATTTCCCCACAAATAATCAATATTTGTGTCAATCTTGTCAAAATAGTCTCGTTGCCAGAATTTTAAAGCACGCTGCCAGAATTTGAAACACGATGCTAGAATTTTGATCACTACCAGAATTTTGAAACATGCTGCCAGAGTTTTAAAGCATACTACCAAAATTTTGAAGCAACCACTACAACTTTCAGCTCGTGCTTTAAAATTCTGACAGCAAATTTTAAAACTTCAAAAAAAATCTTAACTTGGTAAAAATAAAAATGGTGGTTCTAAGAGTTGAATGTTCAACAAATTTTACTGTATATTACACAAAAATACAATTATTTAGTGCACCAAAATATAGTGAATGGGGTCCATACTTATAAAGCCAGGTATAAAATGATTCATGCGTGTTATGGGCTAACAAACATGTGGTGGTTCCTGAACCCGACGAAACCATCACCACTCACGTCGAGGGGTTTTTAAATGTTTACACTTATCCCTTCACGTTGGTCCCCCTGGACCCGGTCATCATCGACTTCTGCAAGAGATACGAGGTAACCATCGGTCAGATCCACCCTTCTTTCTGAAGGATCATAATCCTCCTCCATTTCTTTGTGAGTAAGATCGAGGGGTTCCCCTTCATATAGACAACCTCATGCATCTTTACATTCCCCGACTCTACGGGGGGAGGGGGGAGGGGGAGGGGGGCTAATCAAGTTTTCCTGTCAGGCTAGTAAAGCCCCGTTCTAGAGTATTGACGAAGATAGGGATCGAAATTAATCCCGGCCAAACACATGCCATTCCCGGAGAAATGGAACATGTCACGTAAATTTAATTTAGCCTCTACTTGTGTTCTGTAATGGTGCAGCCATTACCCGGATCCCGAATGCAATTCCTCGACTCAATGAGTGGGTCGAGGGCATCGCATCACAAAGGCCTTATTTCGAGCGCTTGTGGCATGAGCTTTCAAAGGGCCGATGGGAGGCCCGTTCGCACGACGAGATCTATTTCTCAAGTTGTTTTTGTTTTCCCTTTTGTATGACTGAGTCCTCACCCATTGTATTTATTTTTGTAGGTTTATCCAAGGATGTCCAAATGAGGGCTCCATCCGGTAGCAATGATCACCCCACTAAGTCCCCTGCTCCGAAACAGGGTGAAGAAAAGAAGAGAAAAAGGGCTCTGAGTTCTCTGAGCTCGAAGAAAAAGAAACCAAGGAGGAGGTCGATCTACAAGCCAAAAGAAACCCCCAGCTCCCGAAACCCGATTCAAATTCCCTTCACCGGCTCAGGGACGAATCTGAAGAGGACAAAACATTTGTGGCCCGGGAGCCATCGGTCCCTGAAGAACAAGCACCAACCGAAGGCGGGACGACAAAGGCTAGCCCCTCCCAAACCCAAGAGGCCAATGCACCAGTGAGGGTCAAGGACCCTTAAGAAGTCGGTCCTGTTCCAGCCGGTGTCATCGATAACGGGGTCGCCTTCATTCACGGACTCAATGTTCAGCGAAAGATCATTCAAATGAGGTGGTCCAAGGAGCGATCGATCCCCTCCAAAGCATTTTTGATGGATTGGACTCCATCACCATGGAGGATATCAGCAAATTGGGTGATTTAGAAGTACCGAGAAGGAGTCCGCCCTCGAGGACAGGTGGGTCTAGTTCGAGCCCAAGATTATTCAATCGGTTCCCTGTTCCGAGTGTTGATCCCGGTCGGAAGCGGTTGATCACTATCTCCATTCCGGAGTATGCCCGGGTCCTTTATGCACCTGTTGGGGTAGTTAGTTACCTCCGGTGCCTGGTGACTAAAGAAGATCAGGAAAAGATGAATGAGGTGGAATCCCCATGCTTGTTCAATGAAGCACAACAGGCGTTGAATAAGGTAAGGTGTCACCAAACCTCTTTATTTTCTAGCTTTGGTTGCTTTACCGATCTAACTATTTTTCTTTGTGTTTGCAGGCCTCGGTGATTCACCAAAGACTTTCCTTCGATATCGAGAAGAGCTGAGCCTCCTCGAGGCCGAAGCCAAAGAGCTTATTGAGAAGAGAGATACGTACAAACTACTTAGTAAGCAACGCGAGGAAAAGGCTAAGAGTCTTCGGGCCGAGTTGGACACGGCTCAGAAAGAACATGCTGCATTGGTGGAAGAGGTAAAATTCTTTGAGGTTAGTGATGATAAACTAGACTTGGTGATTAATGGTTGGAATCCTCAAGTCCAACAAAAAAACGATCGAGTCGGTCAACTATGAGCTGAAATGGACATTGTCAAGGATGAGACCGACGAGTGGAGGGGAAGGATAGATCGTGTAGCCTCAGAAAAGGAGACCGCTTGGGCGCAGCTGGCTTCAGTCGATACCCAGCTTCGAGCGGCAAAAGAAAAGGTCGAGGCGCAAGCCAAGAAGATTGAAGAGATCCAGTCTCAGCTAAGTTTGGCTGCCTTCGTGTGAGAAGTCATGGCCAAGGAGCTTGAAACGGCCCAGTTGGTGGCCGTTGTGATTAAAGATGATGCCGATGAGATGGTGGCCCAATATAAGGCCGATGCTGAGGTGGCCCAGGACCGCCTAAGGGACATCGTTGAATGTGAGAGTTTGCAGTCGCGAAGAGAGGCCATCGAGGAGGTTCATGCTCGGGGTTTTGATCTATCGGGCAAGATTAAAATTGCTAAGGGGCTCAAAGCCAAGGCCAAGAAATTGGCTTACCTTGAGGAAAGAGAAGAAGACTCTGAGGGTTCTGGTGGGTCCGGGGGTGAAAAAGACCAGGATGTTTAAACACCTTTGTAGAAGTTTCTTGTATTTTTGTTTTTAGTACTTTGTGTACTTTGTACTTTTGTCAAGTCTACTTTGCCTCTGTAAAGATTTTATGTTTATAATATAAGGCTTTCTTTTCCCTTTGGCAGTTTCCAAGTTTTGTTTTTAGTTTGCTTTATTTTTGTGCTTGCAAAGATCGAAATGCCTTAGCATGAACTAGTTAGGTCGTGTTCGGTGGTTCAAACAGACCTTGCCTTTGACATTATTTTGTTTAAGGCATTGTGGGGGTTCGGTATTATAGGAAACTTTCCCCAACGTACTTTAGATTATAGTTTTCCGAGGGTAGCCTTTAGAAGCGGTTGTGAATTTTTTGAAGGCCTTGGTTTTATTACAGGTCTCGGACGTCTCCGAGCCATCTTAGGATGGTCGTAGCCTTTTTAGTTTGAGTGTTTCCTAATGGTCTTGTTAAATTGAGTTATCCGGTCTTGCCAAAGATAATAATTCCAAATGGGGATGGCCGCAGCCTTTAAGGTCCGAACGTCGCCTAATAGAGTAATAGGTCTTGTGCCATCGGGCTTCGATAGCTCGAGTCGTTCGAATTTGCTTTTGGACGGTAGTCCCTGATTAGGGGTGATCATTCGAACCTGGATAAGGTGGACCTTGGGCTCAATACCTTTAGGGTATCGTATGTAAGAAATTCCTTTAAGAAAAAGAAAAAAATTTTAAAGGACAAGACGTTTTATTCGCAAGGTAGAGACTTTATTCTTATTTATATTTGTGTACAGGATTTGTGTTAGGGCTCGAGCAGTATATGAGGGAATGATTCATTTGACCATTTGACACTTACAGTAAATCCTATCGATCAAGATGAGACCATTGAATCATAAAGTTTCCCCCCTTTCTAAAGTTATTATCCGAAGGTAATTTCCCTCAGTGTTTGGGGATGATCGAAGAGAGGCCTCGAATATTGTTGTGATCTTCGGCATCAGTTTGTAGCTGTCCTTCAATTCTAAGTTAGGACGATTTACTTGTTGCCTCGTTAAAAACCTTGCCGGAAAATCCATTTGGGACAAAACCGGTTCAAGGGAAAAAGAGTGCAACGCGCGCTTTCAGACCTAAAGATCATATCATTCTTTGATAAATTCCTGCAAGTGTTAGTTAGGAGTGTAAATATATAAAAGGAAATGAATAGGGTCATACCTTAGCAAAATTATCGCCTCAAGTGAGCTACGTTCCATTTGTTCAGTAGTTGCTCACCGTTCATCGTTCCGAGTTTGTGCGATCCTTTACTAGTGATCTCAATAATTTAATAAGGGCCTTCCCAGTTTAGACCCAACTTACCTTCGTCCAGGTTTCGGGTGTTTAGTGTAACTTTCCTTAGTACCAAGTCCCCGACATTGAAGTGTCGAAGGTTGGTCCATCGATTGTAATATCTTTTGATCCACTGCTTTTAGGTGGCCAACCAGAGCTGCTTCGTGCCTTTCATCCAATAGATTTAGGCTCGTGTTCATAGCCTCGTCGTTTGATTCCTAGGTTGCATATCAGAACTTGAGACTTGGTTCTCAGACTTCGACCGATATTAAAGCTTCGGCACCATAGACTAGTGAGAACGGGGTGGCCCCGGTAGAGGACTTCGAGGTCATTCGGTATATCCATAAGACTTCGGGCAGGATTTCCTTTCATCTTCCTTTGGCGTAAGCCAACCTCTTTATGAGGTTTTGGAGTATGGTTTTGTTTGTTGATTCTTCTTGTCCGTTCCCACTAGGGTGGTAGTGTGTGGATAGGATCCTTTTGATCTTATGATCCTCGAGAAATTAGCTTACCTTACTGCTGATGAACTATTTCCTGTTGCCGCATACGATCTTGGCCGGCATTCTGAATCGCCATATGATATGATCCCAAATAAAATTGATGACTTCTTTCTCCCTAACCTTTTCGTATGCCTGTATCCACCCAATTAGAAAAATAGTCAGTCATAAACAATATAAATTGAGCCTTACCGGGTGCCATCGGAAGAAGGCCAACTATATCCATTCCCCACTTCATGAACAACCATGGTGACAAAATCGAATGCATCAGCTCCCCGGGCTGATGAATCATCAGAGCGTGTCTTTGACATTTATCACATCTTCGTACAAACTCCTTCGCATCTTTTTCCATATCGATCTAATGATAACCGACTTTGATTAATTTTTAAACTAATGATTTGGCTCCTGAATGATTTCCACAGGTACCTTCGTGGATTTCCCTCAAAACATACTCAGTATCCCCTGGCCCTAGACATATTGCGAGTAGGACATTGAATGCTCTTCTGAACACGGTTCCGTCTTCAAACAAGCTAAATCGGGTTGCCTTTGTACGCAGTGCCCTCGATTCTTTTGGATCCCTGGGCAATTTCCCCGTCTTCAGATATTCTACATATTTATTTCTCATTATTTTCAGTTTTGTTAATGCTAGCTTTAAAAACATGACATGCACGCGGAATTCATGCTTAGGTCTTAAAAAGCTGTCTAATCTCGAAATAATGAATCAAGAAGTTGAGTATGATGAAGACAAAGCTTTAAAGGAAATAAAAAGGGAATTGATCAATTTGAGAATAAGCCTAAGCCTAACTTAAATGAAACTGAGGCAATTAACCTGGGAAGTCCTGAAGAAACCAGAGAAACAAAAATAAGCATTCATACTGAACAAAAGACAAGAGATGCCATAATTCAAGTTTTGTTNTGGAAGTTTAAGACAGACATGAGTGATAAGATTAAAGAAGAATTCACGAAGCAACTAAGTGCAAACGTGATCAGGGTCGTTCGATACACTGCATGGTTAGAAAATGTTGTGCCAGTGCCGAAAAAGAATGGGAAAATCAGAGTTTGTGTTGACTATAGGGATTTAAAAAAATCAAGTCCAAAAGATAATTTTCCCTTACCCAACATTCATATCCTTGTTGACAACTGTGCTAAACATGAGATCCAATCTTTTGTGGATTGTTACGCCGGATATCACCAAATTCTGATGGATGAAGAAGATGCAGAAAAGACCGCCTTCACAACTCCATGGGGAACTTATTGTTATAGGGTCATGCCATTTGGTTTGAAGAATGCAGGGGCAACTTACATGAGGGCCATGACTACCATATTCCATGACATGATGCACAAAGAGATTGAAGTGTATGTTGATGATGTGATCATTAAATCCAGAACACAAGATGACCACGTGCAAGACTTGAAAAAGTTCTTTGAAAGGCTGCGAAGGTACAATCTCAAACTTAATCCAGCCAAATGTGCATTTGGAGTTCCTTCTGGGAAGCTTTTGGGTTTTATAGTTAGTCGAAGGGGCATTGAGTTGGATCCCTCAAAGATAAAGACCATTCGAGAGCTACCTTCCCCAAAGAATAAAAGAGAAGTCATGAGTTTACTCGGGAGGTTGAACTACATCATCAGGTTCATTGCGCAGCTTACAACCACATGTGAGACTATTTTCAAGTTGTTGGTAAAGAACGCCGCTATCAAGTGAACAAATGAGTGCCAAGAAGCTTTTGATAAGATCAAAGAATATTTATCAAATCCCCCTATTTTGGTTCCGCCGGAACTTGGTAGGCCTCTGTTTTTATATCTGTCAGTAATGGATAGTTCTTTTGGTTGTGTTCTGNCACCGGAACCTGGTAGGCCTTTGTTTTTATATCTGTCAGTAATGGATAGTTCCTTTTGTTGTGTTCTGGGTCAACATGATGCCACAGGAAAAAGGGAACAAGCAATCTATTATTTGAGCAAAAAGTTCACCACTTATGAGGCCAAATATACTCTTTCGGAAAGAACATGTTGTGCCTTAACCTGGGTCACTCAGAAGCTTAGGCATTATCTTTTGGCTTATACGACTTACCTCATATCCCGAATGGATCCCCTGAAATACATCTTTTAGAAGCCGATGACAACTGGTAGATTGGAAAAATGGCAAATCCTACTCACAGAGTTTGATATTGTTTATGTCGCCCGTACTGCCATGAAGGCGCAAGCTTTGGCTGATCATCTGGCAAAAAACCCGGTTGATGATGAGTATGAATCTTTGAACACATATTTCCCAGATGAAAAGGTTAATTTAATTGAAGAAGTAGTCCAAGATGAAAGTCAAACATGGAAACTATACTTTGATGGGGCTGTCAATATCAAAGGCGTAGGGATTGGAGCAATTCTTATATCACCTACTGGGCAGCATTACCCAGCTACGGCGCGATTTTGTTTCTTCTGTACAAACAACATGGCAGAATATGAAGCTTGCATCATGGGTCTGAACATGGAAATAAATCTAAATGTGCATGAACTGTTGGTGATGGGAGACTCAGATTTGCTTATTCGGCAGGCTCAAGGTGATTGGGAAACTCGAGATATCAAGCTCATTCCATATAGACAATGTGTGGAAAATCTTAGCAAAAGGTTCAAGTCTATCGAGTTCAGGTACATTCCCAGGTTTCACAATGAATTGGCTGATGCCTTAGCCACCCTGGCCTCAATGCTTCCATATCCGGGTAATACTCACATTGACCCATTGGAAATTCAAATTCGGAATCAACATGGTTATTGCAATACAATTGAGGTAGAACCAGATGGTGAACCATGGTACCGTGATATTAAACAGTATATGAAAACAAGAGAATATCCGGTACATGCTAATAGGGATCAAAAGAGAACCATTAGGCGACTCTCTAATGGTTTCTTTTTGAGTGGGGAAATCCTATACAAAGAACTCCGGATTTGAATTTGTGAGATCTGTGGATGCCAAAGAAGTTGAAATGATTATGAATGAGGTTCATTCGGGAGTTTGTGGTCCGCACATGAATGGGTATGTTCTCTAGCAAAGAAAATCCTTCGAGCAGGATATTATTGGCTTACTATGGAGCGAGATTGCTTTCGTTTTGTTCGCAAGTGCCACCAGTGCCAGATTCACAGCGATTTGATTCACTCGCCTCCTTCAGAATTATATCCTATGTCGGCTCCTTGGCCCTTTGTTGCTTTGGGAATGGACGGCATTGGCCCAATCGAGCCAAAAGCTTCAAATGGGCACAGATTCATCTTGGTTGCAATTGATTACTTCACCAAATGGGTGGAAGCTATTACATTGAAAGCGGTTACCAAGAAAGCAGTAGTAAACTTTGTNGTTAACGCTGGGTACAACATCCCCTATTATTTATATATATATATAAAGGGGATGCCTTTTTCAATTCTTTATTCTCCAATAGCAAAAATAGTTTAATGTGTTTTCAATAACTCACAAAAATTTCCTAGTGCAAACTGGGGCAGAAAATTTGTGTTCGTTTTGTTTGTTTGTGATGGCTTGTAGGTTTTTCTGCAAAGCACAAATTGGATGTGCAAAATGGAATGTTTGGTCTTGGTACCAGCCGCAACAATCTTTGACATAATGTATGCGGAGACAGAGAATTTCAAGATCTATCCTTCCATCATCTGATCAAGANTCGAAAAATTGCCTTTTGCTCTTTTGGATACCGGACAACTGTTCGTACATCAGTTGGCGCAACGCCCTACTTGCTGGTTTATGGCACTGAAGCAGTCATACCTGCGGAAGTTGAGATTCCCTCTCTCCGAATCATTGTCGAAGCAGGAATTGAGGACACTGAATGGGTCAAGTCCCGACTGGAACAGTTAAGTTTAATTGATGAAAAGCGTTTGGCAGCAGTTTGTTTTGGTCAGTTATACCAACAAAGAATGGCACGCGCTTACAATAAGAAAGTGCGCCCAAGACAGTTTGAAGTAGGACAACTTGACTTGAAACGTATCTTTCCGCACCAGGAAGAAGCAAAAGGAAAGTTCGCCCCGAATTGGCAAGGTCGTTACCTCGTCAAGACAATATTTTCAAAAGGAGCTCTACACTTGGCATATATAGAAGGAAAGGTGACAGACATATCTGTCAACGTGGATGCGGTCAAGAGATACTATGTCTGNCAATATTTCATAGTTTGTTGCATCGAGAGCATCATGTTTCAGAGTCAATGGGAGAAGCAAGTCAAGAATCAAGACTAGGCTCCAGAAGGCATTTAGATTGAAATTTTGTAACTCTTAGATTAAAAGATTATGTAATTTTCTTTTCATTTGATGTAATAGTCGGAACTGCGGATTGGAACCTCGACGGAAATTCAGTCGGCTCTCCCTCTAAGCATTCTCCCTCACTCTTCTTCCACTTGAACTACACGTGACCTGATTCCCTTATAACTCGGGATATGTAGGCTGCCTAAAACCGAGGCTCGGTTGCATCTTTTTCTTTTATCTTCTTTTTCTNATTAGGTTGGGATGACGAAAGGTTATCATTCTCGCCACTCAAACACCGGTCAACCCTAGTTAGCCCTTTGAAGCCTTGTTTATATTTCTTTGTTTTACCCTCTTTTGGAACCAGTCTACTTGGTCTTAAAAAAATCATCAAATAAAAAGATCATCAAAACGAGTTCATGTTAATTGAACTACGTCTGACCTGATTCCGAAAGGATACGTAGGC